>JAPDOI010000773.1:0-281178 GCA_029168955.1 Aplectana chamaeleonis
ATAAATTCGTTTTTTATTTCGAACGAACGAATTTCGAATAAATTCGTTCATTTTTTATTTCGAATGAACGAATTTCGAATAAACTCGTTCATTTTTTATTTCGAACGGACAAATTTCGAATAAATTCGTTCATTTTTTATTTCGAACGAACGAATTTCGAATAAATTCGTTCATTTTTTATTTCGAACGGACGAATTTCGAATAAATTCGTTCATTTTTTTCTTTCAAACGGACGAATTTCGAATAAATTTGTTCATTTTTTATTCCTAACGGACGAATTTCGAATAAACTCGTTCATTTTTTATTTCGAACGGACAAATTTCGAATAAATTCGTTCATTTTTTATTTCGAACGAACGAATTTCGAATAAATTCGTTCATTTTTTATTTCGAACGGACAAATTTCGAATAAATTCGTTCATTTTTTATTTCGAACGAACGAATTTCGAATAAATTCGTTCATTTTTTATTTCGAACGGACGAATTTCGAATAAATTCGTTCATTTTTTTCTTTCGAACGGACGAATTTCGAATAAATTCGTTCATTTTTTATTCCTAACGGACGAATTTCGAATAAACTCGTTCATTTTTTATTTCGAACGGACAAATTTCGAATAAATTCGTTCATTTTTTATTTCGAACGAACGAATTTCGAATAAACTCGTTCATTTTTTATTTCGAACGGACGAATTTCGAATAAATTCGTTCATTTTTTATTTTTCCCCGAACGGACGAATTTCGAATAAATTCGTTCATTTTTTATTTCGAACGGACAAATTTCTGAATAAATTCGTTCATTTTTTATTTCGAACGAACGAACTTTCGAATAAATTCGTTCATTTTTATTTCCGAACGGAACGAATTTCGAATAAATTCGTTCATTTTTTATTTTGAACGAACGAATTCTCGAATAAATTCTGTTCATCTTTTTATTTCGAACGAACGTGTAATTTCGAATAAATTCGTTCATTTTATTTTCCTGAACGACGAATTTCGAATAAATTCGTTCATTTTTTGCTTTCGAACGAACGAATTTCGAATAAATTCGTTCATTTTTTATTTCCTGAACGGACAAATTTCTGAATAAATTCGTTCATTTTTTATTCTTGAACTGAACGAATTTCGAATAAATTCGTTCATTTTTTATTTCGAACGAACGAATTTCGAAGTAAATTCCGTTCATTTTTTATTTCGAACGGACGAATTTCGGGAATAAATTCCTGTTCATCTTTTCTTTCGAACGGACGAATTTCGAATAAATTTGTTCATTTTTTATTCCTAACGGACGTAATTTCGAATAAACTCTCGTTCATTTTTTATTTCGAACGGATAAATTCTGAATAAATTGCCCATTTTTTTTCGAACGAACGAATTTCGAATACCCGTTCATTTTTTATTTCGAACGAACGAATTTCGAAATAAATTCCGTTCATTTTTTATTTCGAAATTTAGATCGAATTTCGAATAAATTCGTTCATTTTTTATTTCGAACGGACAAATTTCTGAATAAATTCGTTCATTTTTATTTCGAACGAAATCGGGAATTTCGAATAAATTCGTGTCATTTTTTATTTCGGAACGAACGAATTCCTCGGAATAAATTCGTTCATTTTTTATTTCGAACGGACAAATTTCGAATAAATTCGTTCATCTATTTTATTTCAAACGAACGAATTTCTGAATAAATTTGTTCATTTTTTATTTCGAACGGACGAATTCCCTGGAATAAATTCGTTCATCTTTTTCTTATTTCGAACGGATTGAATTTCTTAATAAATTCGTTCATTTTTTATCTTCGAACGAACGAAATTTCGAATAAATTCGTTCATTTTTTATTTCGAAACGAACGAATTTTCGAATAAATTCGTTCATTTTTTATTTCTCGAACGAACGAATTTCGAATAAATTCGTTCATCTTTTATTTCGAACGGACGAATTTCGAATAAATTTGTCTCATTTTTTATTTCTAATTAACGGACGAATTTCGAATAAATTCGTTCATTTTTTTTTATTTCGAACGAACGAATTTCGAATAAATTCGTTCACTCTTTATTTCGGTTCGAATGAACGAATTTCGAATAGAAATTCGTTCATTTTTTATTTCGAACGAACGAATTTCGAATAAACCCGTTCATTTTTATTTCGAACGGAACGAATTTCTGAATAAATTCGTTCATTTTTTATTTCGAACGGACGTAGAATTTCGAATAAATTCGAATTCATTTTTTATTTTCTGAACGGACGAATTTCGAATAAATTTGTCTCATTTTTGGTTCCGAACGGACGAATTTCCGAATAAATTCGTTCATTTTTTATTTCGAAACTGAACGAATTTCTGAATAAATTCGTTCGGCTTTTATTCTTCGAACGAACGAATTTTGAATAAAATTACCTATTTTTATTTTCCTGAATGAACGACTCGAATAAATTCGTTCATTTTTTATTTCGAACGCGACGAATTTCGAATAAATTCGTTCATTTTTTATCTTCGAACGGAACGAATTTCGAATAAATTCGTTCATTTTGAGTTTCTGAATGACGAATTTCAACAACGTTCATTTTTTCTTGAACGGAACGAATTTCGGGAAATAAATTCGTTCATTTTTATTTCGAACGAAACGAATCTCGAATAAATTCTGTTCATTTTTTATTTCGAACGGACGAATTTCGAATAAATTCGTTCATTTTATTATTTCGAACGAACGAATTTCGAATAAATTCGTTCATTTTTTCTTTATTTCCCGAACGGACGAATTTCGAATAAAATCGTTCATTTTTTTATTTCGAACGGAACGAATTTCGAATAAATTCGTTGATTTTTTTATTTCAAACGGACGAATTTCGAATAAATTCGTTCATTTTTTATTCTTTTGAACGGACGAATTTCGAATAAATTCGTCTTCTTCATTTTTTATTTCGAACGAACGAATTTCGAATAAATTCGTTCATTTTATTTCGAATCGGACGATACTTTCGGAATAAATTCGTTCATTTTTTATTTCTGAACGGAACGAATTTCTGAATAAATTCGTTCATTTTTTATTTCGAACGAACGAATTTCGAATGAATTCGTTCATTTTTATTTCGAACGGACGAATTTTCGAATAAATTCGTTCATTTTTTATTTTTCGAATCGAACGAATTTCGAATAAATTCGTTCATTTTTTATTTCGAACGGACGAATTTCGAATAAATTCGTTCATTTTTTATTTTCTGAACGGAACGAATTTCGAATAAATTCGTTCATTATTTTATTTCGAACGAACGAATTTCGAATAAATTCGTTCATTTTTATCTTCGAACGGGACGAATTTCGAATAAATTCGTTCACTATTTACTTTCGGAATCTTAACGAATTTCCTGAATAAACCTTCGTTCATTTTTTTATTTCCGAACGGACGAATTTCGAATAAAATCGTTCATTTTTATTTCCTGAACAATTAATCTCGAATAAATTCGTTCATTTTTTATTTTCGAAATTGACGAATTTCGGAATAAATTCGTTCATTTTTTATTTCGAAACGAACGAATTTCGACACCTGTCTTATTTATTCTCGAACGGACGAATTCCTGAATAAATTCGTTCATTTTTTTATTTCGAACGGACGAATTTCGAATAAATTCGTTCATTTTTTTTATTTCTAACGGACGAATTTCGAATAAATTCGTTCATTTTTTATTCGCTTGAACGAACGAATTTCGGAATAAATCTGTTCATTTTATTTTGCTTCGAACGGAACGTACTCCGCCATTTTTTATTTCGAACGGACAGCTTCAAACAAATTCGTTCATTTTTATTTTTCTGAACGGAATCTAGTAATTTCGGAATAAATTCTGTTCATTTTTATTTCGAACGGACGAATTTCGAATAAATTCTGTTCATTTTTATTTCGAACGAACGAATTTCGGAATAAATTCGTTCATTTTTTTATTTTCCGAACGAACGAATTTCGAATGAAATTCTCGTTCATTTTTTATTTTCGAAACGAACGAATTTCGAAATAAATTCCGTTCATTTTTTATTTCGAACGAACGAATTTTCGAATAAATTCGTTCATTTTATTTCGAACGTGACGAATTTTCGAATAAATTCGTTCATGGATTTATCTCGAACGAACGAATTTCGAATAAATTCGTTCATTTTTTATTTCGAACGAACGAATTTCGAATAAATTCGTTCATTTTTTATTTCGAACGGACGAATTTCGCAATAAATTCGTTCATTTTTTATTTCGAACGGACGAATTTCGAATAAATTCGTTCATTTTTTATTTTGAAATTAACTAAATTTGAATCTGTTCATTTTATTCCTAATTTAATTAATTAACAAACCTGTTCATTTTTAGAGTTTCTAAACGAACGAATTCTCGAATTAAATTCATTCATCTTTTTTATTCGAACGGAACGAATTTCGAATAAATTCGTTCATTTTTTGTATTTCGAACGAATGAATTTCGAATAAATTCGTTCATTTTTTATTTCGAACGGACGAATTTTCGAAATCTTGAATGACGAATAATTCTAAGCATTCCATAGCAATTATATAAATGGCAAACTGACGGAAGTGAGTGCAATAACAATTTGAATTCTTTCTTCTAAAGCTTTATTTCCACCTAAAAATGAAATTAATGAGGCACGACTCATCTTCTAAACCTGTACGGGCTACAAACGCAAAGAATGCTAAGCAAAAATCATTTTCTCCGCTCTAACTTAGCCTCTAAGGAGCTTATTCAGAGGTGCTGAACATGAATAAGAGGTCCACTTTCGGTGCTCCGAAAGATCACGGTAAGTATAGGGATATTATATCGTTAAAGTCTCCGATATGACAAAAAATTTTGCTCTAGAGAACCTACCTCTAAACCTTCTCTTCAGACAAAAAGCGAGCTTGGCGCTCATACTCCGATCTTCCCATTTTCCCGGAAACACGATATAGGCGGAAAGTGCTTGCCCTCCTGACACGAGAGTAGAGCGTGTCTCATCACGGGCAAAGCGTGCCCCCAAAAGATGCTCGTCGCTCACACGCTAGCCTCCAAGGGAGTGCAGCACGACGCGGTTCTGAGCCAGGACTTCGGATGAAGCGCACTGCCTCTCTGTTTTTAATTCATTGTTCAATTTCGCGTGTACTTGGCTCGCTGAAGGTCCCTGCTCAATCGCTGAAAATGGCCCCAGTTGGTGCTCGCGTGGCCACTGGCCGGGCTCGCGTGTTGGGCGTGCGGTGGCCGCGTCGTGCACCGGTGCGTGAGTATATTTTTGAAAACAAAAAGCTCAGAGGGGCTAATCACCAGGGCAGGGAAGTGCAGCTACTCGCCCGACGACAGTCGCTACCGCCCCCCGCGGTAGCTACTACCGTGAGCGACAAAATCCTGGATTTTGCGCCCACGGCCACTATCCCGCTAGCGGCTTTCAGCGGGGCGTGGAGCGCGTACTTTTGTCTGAGCCATTAATCCTTTTAAAATTGTGAGAAGGATAAGAGATTCTCAATCCACAGCTCAAAAAAGCCTCTTGAGAGAAGTTTTAGCCAAACCGGTGCTATCATCAATACTAGAAGGGGAGGGGGGAGTACCAATTGCCATCCCAACTAGGCTCGCCCATTTTTCCTCCGTACCGTCCGCGCCAACATAACACCAATCCGGGGTTTCATCCTGCCAAAGCGTTGCGGCGCGGAGAAATTGCGGGTTCGTGGCCCTATGCAGTGGACAAGGACCTGACTGCCGAGATAGTACGACCAAATCTAAAACGTCGATGTCAAACCACTGGCACCTGTGCCGCAAATCCTTCCGTAACACCGGAAACGGATGTCAAGTCTGTGCTTAGCACTCCCAAAGGTTGCTATCGCGGCCACTTCTGGCCACCCCTAGGCTTCTCCGCTGGGCGCCGCAACGATTTCGGAAGGGAAGGAAAAAACCCGGGTTGGTGTCATAGGTTCGTTGGGGTGGAGACAACGGTCCGAGAGGTGAAGCTGCTGTTTTGAGGGATAACTGGAGTGGGGAATGGGTGAAGGTTTCCTATAGATTTGCAACTTCCAAAATTTGACGTTTTCTTGATCCTCTTTTTCTTTGCATTACTAAATGTATTTTTATTTTTGAACATTATTTTTGAAACATTTTTTCCGTTAGATGACCTCCTTTAGAAATTTACTATTCTTAGAGAAATGATCTGCGTAGGTCATGAAAAATTTCCTTTGAGCTGTCTTGGAGTTAAAATTTGTTCGGAAAATTTTTTCAAGCGATTGATTTGAAAATCCATGTTCTTCACTCATACCATTTTCTTAATTCTCTTTTTGATGGATCTTTCAACAGAGCTGTTTCCCGAAATCTTTATGAAATTTTGCGTCAAATAATGTTTTCTAATTTGAGATAATACGTTCCCAATCTCTCAAGCCGATTTCAATCTATGAATTAACGTTTCTTTTCTTCTACTAAAAGCAATCAGTTTTTCGTCCATAACTTTTTTTACTCCTAGGAGACAGCCCTTTCGTGAAGGTTAAATTCGTTCGAAAAATTCTGAATATTTATTCGAACTCGAAATATCTGATCCCTCACTCTACTAAATAGCCTACCGTAATCTACACAGTAAAACCTCGGAAATTCGGACAATCGGGTTCCAGACAAAAGTTTTGAGCAACCCGAAAAATTCAAAACACTCAAACATTGCCTGGATGGCTACCCTTACCGTGCCGCAGGGCTTTGATGAACGCCTCCGACTTTTTCAAAGAGTGGTTTTACGCATCAGCGAAGAGCGTACTGAATTCACCGTCCAAAATGGTCCAAGAAAACTACATTTTGTTCTGAATGGCCAGTCTGACTCAAAGTAGTCCCTTATACCCACAGAATCACGGTGGTCTTTTCGAAAACATCGATGTATAAGACATTGGGCTCCCAGTCACGTAAAAAGGTTGTGAAGTGGAAAGAGGTTTACAGCGGGTTTGGAAAACTTTTCTCCAGACGACTGACCAAACCAGTTACTTCGAGTCTCATCCCTTCTGGATATGGAGCAGTCAACAGGGAGGCAATTAAATGAAATCCGGCCCACGCGGTCAGAATTTATGACCAGAGGGACGCCCCCAGAACCCCGATCAATGTTTTTGCTTTTGATAAGCGCTCGATCGCAAAACCGTCCCTCGTTCCCAGCCGCAAAGCGATAGCGCTATCTGAGCGTTCCCATGATGACCTTATCCATTTCCAGCACAAAGCAGGCTGCTTCTTCTTCACGATGAGCGCGTCGCTTTTTCTTATCTAACTGCACGAAAAGTGTCCAGATTGCAACGAACAGCAGCTGACTGATGAGCACTGTCTCATAGACAGGGCCAGATTCACCCACCAGCTCAAACTTTGGTGCCATCGCCTTCACGGAGGTGGGGCGGACAGACATGGTCGCACCGCATTTGGAAGCCCCCTTTTTGCGCGTCGTAAAGATTCTGGAAGTTTACGCGCTCAACTTCAATGTCGCCGAATCCATATGAGTTGTGGCACGAAAACTTGAAGAAAGATCAAGCCTCAACTGTGACATCAACTGCCTGAAGCCCCGTTCGATACTTCCATTGCGGCGCGTCTCGATGAAAGTAGGGCGGCGCCGTACCTTCCCATGGCGAAAAGAAGCCAGATCTCTATCATTGGCGAACATCGACCGAGAAACAATATTCTCAGAATTGCACCGTCTCTCGCTCGTCGTGCGGAAAGTACGCCCTAGCCTTTACACCGGTGATTTTCGATCGGTATCGCGGTCGATGCGTATAAAGAATCAGACTGCGTCGCCTCTGCAATGGATGCACCAACTCTGCCTCGAGCCTCTCATTATGGAAGGGCCTAAGCCAGGAAAGGGAAACACTGGGTTCCGTAGTTTGCTACTGGTGAAACTGGCGGTTCTAACGTCACAGCGGCTTAAAGCGAGACCGAGTTCTAGCTGAAGCGGGAGAGACGGGGGAGGGAGAGAAGCTCCTGATTGGAGAGCTTTAGCGAGAGACTCCAGGCTGCGTCTATCACGTTCCTTCCACCTCTTCAGGGTGTGAAATACATGGATAGCCACTCACCCTTCAAAAGTGGGTGCTATCGCAGAGGGGGGGCTTGCCCACGTACATACACCCGCCCCCAAAAGCCCCTGATTTTTTGGAAGAGGGGAGTGATCCCCCTGATTGGTGCGTCAAACTGCGCAGCGGCAGGGAAAACGGGCGTAGCCAAGCGCCCTCCCCCCAGCTCGATAGCAAAAAGTGTCGCATTACCCTCTTGCCGAACAATACCTTTATCCCCACTCAGCTTCTAGGACTCACAAATTTTGCCTTTGGCGGACTTGGCCAAGCCCCCATACACGTGCAACCTCCACCCTCATCAAGATAAATTGCGTCGAACATCCGCAGCCATATCTCCACAGACGGATATTCCTCATTTTTAGCATTCACCATTGTTAGTCAAGTCCGGTCAGATCTTCATCAAATACGGATTGAGTTCAATTTACAAAACAAATGAGAGTCCCTTCTTTACAAAAAAAAAAAAAAAAATCTACTCTCCACGCCTCCTTCAAAATACATCCAATAAAACCAGTTAACTAGGCACCAGTAAGAAATGTTTTAAAAACCGGAATTAGAAATAACTATTACAATGCAAGTAGACGATAAAAACAGAAGTAAGGAAACACAAGGTCACAAAAAAGTTGACAAATAATGTAAGTGAGCCACTTACAAGTATGTGCAAATAAAAACATAAACAAATAAATCCTATAACAATACACGTCTACGCATTGTAGCGGACTTTCTTCAATGGTCCTTGGTTTACCAGTTTCTCATTGGCCTCCTGGATATTGTCGACAGCCGCGCTTCCAAGTCCACTGTAAGGGAAAAAGATTTGCTCATTTTCGTAACACTCCACTGCTGCTTATATTTCATTGCTGAGATGCGCCCCCGAAAACTCGGGACCGTATCCAACTTCAAAACCAATATTTGACACAACATACGGGACTGGGCAAATTCGCGACATTGAATGGCTCCGCGAACCCCTTGAATCGGCAATTCACCTAAAATGATGGCATGGTAAACTACTTGGCTGTGGTAGCAGGGGGATATCATCTATCAGGCAAGGAAAGCAGCATATGCGCTTAAGCCAGTTTTGGTGGACAGGCCCCGCCTAGGCTGTAACTATAGTATTACATAAATCATCTATTTTATTCAGTAAATTGATCGACTAGTTAGCGATACTCCTGGTTTCCTCTATGCATACCGACCGCAAGTTCATTATTTAGAGCTGGCCAGCCACACTCTAGCGGGATGATAATCATCCACCGACTTGGCATGGTCGAACGCTATACTTGTTACTTGACCGATTCTTTTCGGATATCCGAACGGATGTCCGACATTCGGATACCTCAGATATTCGGAAAATATGTGAAATGCATTATCCGGAATCGAACCAGCATTCGGAGACCACTTTAAAAGAAGTTGGGGAAACCCAACGAAAATCGGTTTCCCAAAGCCATTCCGGATCGAGATCACCTTATTTAAGTATCGTACTAATTGTTTCCTGAACGTTAGTCTTTACGCGAACTGGGTTCTATTAAAGAGCTATTCATAGTCCCCCACGCTAGCTGTATCACGTGCGTAACGCTTACTCTGCCACTGCGATAATCGCCCGTTCCAGCTTTTTCTTCCATTTTTTTTGATTACTCGTACATCGAACCACATTTGTACTCCAACATACTACAGAGATGCAAGGAAGATGTGCAAGTACACGTATTTATCAAATTCCTAATGTTTTCGAAGGCTTAGCTTCGAATACCCGCTTCACCTTCAACGTTTTGCATTCGCGTTGTTTCAGAAATTATCCGACCGGATATCCGTAACCGAATCAACGACCCATCATCCAAAAAATTACCTTTCGGGGATAAGTTTGCCAACGGCCAGCTGCGTCGAACCTCAGCGAAGCTTAAAACCCCTTCCACGAAAACATAACTTAGCAGGCCTCACAATCCTCACCCAATTTATCATATCTGTGCAGCATCGCCCAATCCCCACACTGAACATTCCATGTAGGCCTGGAAATCTAGGATCGCCCTCGTCACCCTTTCTGTCGCGACGCAATCGTCCTTGATTCTGCGCATTCGAGCCCACGGTGTGTCGCAATAAGGTGGCACATTTGCACCATACATTCGAGAATGTATAGTTACGTCCGCTATTCTCAAGAGAGAACACACTTCAATCACACCCGCGGTCGCCACGGCTGTCGCGTGCGCCTTCCCGCCTATCGATGCAGGTCGAGAGGAGAGCGCAGCTGATCGGTTGCGTCGGAACTCGTCCACGCTATGATTTTCACACCCAAAAACTTCGTACCAACCCGGGGTTTCCCTCCCTTCGAAATCAGGAGAGTTAAGGGCCGTAGAAGTGTATCTCACACACAGTCCTATTTCCAATTTGAGTTTAACCCCAAGTTTCACAGCTCAGAAAATCGCGGCCTCGGACGAGTTCCGACCTAATCCAGCTGATCAGCTTACCGTACCGTCAACCGCCGGTGCTATTTAAGCCCCCCGCGGGTGAGATTGAGATGTTTTTTGTGTTAAGTCAAATATTTTTTGAGTAAGGTCTGTTTACGCAATCCACGGAAAGATCTGTAAGACCATGCGTCCAGAATCTCCACGTTGTCGTACCACGCGCCCAAACAAAAAACTAAATTACTAGAAACCACTTACCTGTTGGCGATGTAGATGTTGTGTCCACGCTTGGCGCACCGATCTGCCACAATCAGCGGCACTGGCACCGAGACTGTCGCCGTGATGATCCCGTGAAGGTAGCACAGTCCGTGGGTCATGCCCTCAATCACATCCAGAGGAATTTTGGCGTCATCGGCGAGGAGCGAGTACTTCGGCGTCTTTGTGGTTCCCTGAAATTTTAAAAGTATATCCCACATAACACCGTTAAAAACCACATCTGAATAAACTACCTGGAAGGCCGAATGAGAGTTGAGGTAGAACTCGTTTATCACAGGGGAGACAATTTTGGTGTCAACCACAGTGCCGGGCGAGATGTTCTGTTCCGATGCGGCTGCCTTGGATGTTCTGCAAAACAGAGTTGAGACGCAAAACCTTAGCACCCACAGCAGAGACTCACCGCCTTGTAAAGACGCTCATTGTGTTCCTTCGAGACGGCAAGAGCAGTCATACTGGGTCGGTAATTAGCCGACAGCGAAGTGGATGCCCGTGTTGACAGCTCTGATGTAGGTGTTCGTTACCCGCAAATGAAACGGTAAGATAAGGAAGGGCTGCACAAAAAGAGGCGAAAGCACAGGATCGAATTTCAGCTGGAAACAGGAAAATGCTCACTCACCAGACTGAACTGGCCTCTCAGATATTCCAGAGAAGTAGATGATGATGCCGCGGTGCAAGGTTAGTCGCCGCCTGAACCTCTTCAGGATGTCCACAATGAGCTCCGAGATTTTCGCGCCCATCATCTGAAGTGGTTGACCGATTGACATCAGGAAATCTGCGGCACTGAAGCCGAACCGATTAACACCTACATCTGACTGACGAGCAGGTATGTACACATAGTCGCCAAGATACTGCTGAGCATTGGCAGCACAGTTTGCACCCCAACCGAGCACCGATGGCATCTGAAAACTAAAAACTGCGAAAACAATTACATGAATTCCAAGTCTTCCCATCAAACCTACTCCTGTATGTAGCACCACGCTCGATCTCAGACTTCGACAATGCCGGTGGATTCGAAATTTCAAAGCCGACGAAAAGACGATCGCGATCACTCAACCACTTGCTGCTGCTGAAACAATCTGATTTGATACGTGTAAATTCCATGACGTAATGAAAGCAATCAACACACTTCTCGTTAGGCTTCGGTCCCATTCTGTATGTTGAAATTGAGGCCGCCAAGTTTCATGTTGATCTGAAGACAACGTATAATTAGAAACGGCTTCATATAATTCAAATAGAGCATACCTTCGCAATCACATTGTCAAGAGTCTGGTTTTGTCCTCTCGACATTACCGCATCCATCTTGCTTCCTTTATCTCCTGAGTTACCATCTGAACTCGACTTCGAGCAGCTTGATGTGGTCTAAATTAAGCACATCATAGCCGTTACAATATCAATTCTGTCGAACCCATCAACTTAACCTCCCCAAAGACGTCGACTTGAGAAAATTCAAGCATTCACGGTTATGGAACGTTCCAGCTCTTATGGAGGATCGCCTACTCGTTGGCAAGAGCGTACGCGGAAGAAGAAGTCGTCTACAACTGCCGTCATCCTTCCGAAGTCAAAGGTCCTAAACTATACCTCCCAGAATTCACTTTTCACGAGTCCTGGAGCCATTTTTTCGGTTGCGGGTCAGCATAAACCGGCGCTGCTGATCCGTTGTCTACCTCCATCCGTGCCGGAATCTAGAAGCAAACCCTGGACCCCCTCATATCGGATTCGATGGCCCTGCACCCCAGTGTGGTACCCTCAGCCGCTCGCAGGGAGCGTCCAATGTATCAAGTGCAGGAAATGGACTCATGTGAGGGAAATGTTCTGGTCCTCCCAAGTCCTTTCAAGGATGCGGACAACTCATACGTGTGCCCGAACTGCGTAGCCGTGCCGGCATCTCAACCTCAACGTTCAAGTCCCGGATTCTCTGGAAGATAATCCAATGGAATATCAATGGTTTTTGCAACAAATCAGCGGAACTCAGAAGCTCTCGCATACCGTATAGGAGCTGAAATTGTGGGACCCAGATCACTGATCACCGGTTGTTCGAGGTTACACCTGCCTGAGAAACGACAGGACGAGCCTCTGGAGGTGTGGGCTTTTCTGGTTAGAAACGACTTACAGTGCAGTGGCAGATCACTCCGCAACAACTAGCGATGGTACCACGGAATGCATCTCCATAGCTGTGGGAAACGAAGGCTGGATCTGTTCACATTCACAACCTCTACTCTCCTGCCTCAAGATCCTCATGCCCACTCCTCAGTACGAGCTGTCTGATCTGCCCAATTCCTAACATGCGGGAATTCCACAATCGTCATGGGGAGATGTCAACGCGCACAGTCCTCTATGGTCAGAGGGTGAAGAGGACCAACGTGGACAGGACTCCTCGAAGGAGGAGATGGCGCAGTCCAATTTCGTGATTCTCAATGATGCACCGCACCCTACTAGAAGCCGACATATGGAAGACCGTCCTCTGTCACTGGATCTCTCGCTGTGCTCACAGGACTTAGCATCGTCAGCAGCTTCTTGGGACACCGTGAACACAGGGGCGAGTGACCACCTCCCGATCCCCTGATGGAGTTCAAAAGCGAGGCCCCCATATTTCTTCCCTCACCGAGAACTTACACGCGTTCGTTAATCTTCAAAAAAGGCGAACTGGTTCTGGAACAGCAATCTGCTGGTTTTGACTTCCGGGCAAACTCCACTGGGAGATGGATCGATTCCTGACATCAGCCGTAAGGACAGCAACAACGTCACAATCTATCCCTAAGGGAGTAGGCATGTAAGGCTTTTTATGCCGGGACTTTCGGATAACGCCAAGGACCTCATAAGGGAAAGAGACTTCGATTCGTAAAACGGACCTCCACCTCAACACCAGGATCCCTGGGAGCTGAACAGAGAAATCGCAGACGAAGGGAGGATGGACCGACAACAGACTTGGGAGAGCTGTTCGTGGAAGGCATAGATCATCGGTACAAACTCCTTCTAAGCTATGGACAACCATGAAAGCTTTGGATGGCCGGGTTCAGTGAAACCCAATCCCATCCAGACTTCTGCCTAAGGGCAAACCGTTGAACAACAAGAATACGGTCAATTTTCTATGCAAACAGTCCAGTTCGCCATGCCCTCATCAAAGCCTGGAAATCTTCACGAAAGACCTTCCTGATGGACTTCAAAAATCCTTTCGAGAAGACGTCCCACTCATTACGACTGCTCCTCTTATTGACGCCGCTGCCTTTGAAGAAGTGCAAGCCGTCTAGAGCTGCTGGATATGGAAGTGGTGTGGTCTCCCCATCATGCTCAAACATTCAGTACCAACTTTCCGTGAATGCCTTAGGCCCTTTTTCAACAGAACCCTGTCAACTGGACTGGATCCCGGCATCTCGGAAGGGAGGCAAGAATCTTCCCCACTCCTGCAGCCCGGAAAACCTGCTGGAGGATATGAACAGCTACAGGCTCATTTCCTGACTCATCTCATCTATGGCTCCGGGCATCTTTTTGAAAGAACCATTCTTCCTACACTGGAGACGCACCTGCAAATCCCTGGGATGGCAAAAATGGTTTTTCGAAGGCTTCTCTACCACCTCAGCGTTGGCTCGAACTCACCGGATTCATTACAGATGCATGGGTTAAACGAGAAGAGACCGCCTAGCCGCTCAATTATGGTTGCACTCGACTCTGAAGAAAGCCTATGACACTGTCGTTATCTCCATGCTTTCTTGTCAAAAAGCTTGCGGAGTCGTCCCAGCCGAGAGGTTTAGCCCGCTGGATCTTCCAGCTACTTGGAAGGGCAGAACAATACGAAAGGAGTTTAGAGGCCAGATGTCTAACATAAGATTGGTGCGCTCTGGGGTACCGCGCAAGGTGCGGTTCTTCTCTCCGCTCCTGTTTTCTTTCTACATCGCAGAACTCCCGGCACCGCACCACCAGAAACACGCCTAGTCGGATAAGCGGATGACCTTAACACTGGTGGCGTCACATCCAGATATTGAAACTTTTTGCGAAAAGCGTCTGAAAACGAACATCTCCCGAAGCTAACAAAGGCCCTGGAAGATCTAAGCGATCTTTCAACTGTCGCTCCAGAAGACCACTGTCTCTCTTTCTTACAACACATCCTGCTCAAGCGAGATACGTGCCGAAAGTGTTCATAAATGGGACGCAAATCACGCACGAAAGAAGTTCGACGATTCTCGGCTATCATTTCGATACTATGATGACGGGACGACTACATGCGGAAGCTGATCGTAAGAAGACGGCTAAACGAGCAAACCTCTTGAAAGCGTTGGCAGGAAGGAACTGGAGACAAAACAAAGAGTCGCTGCTCACATTGACCTACCGTGCCGTCGGACAATCATACGTGATGTCATACGCTGCTCCAGCCTGGAGCCCGCTCATTGCACCGTCTCACTGGGACCGGTTACAAGCGTGTCAAAATGCAGCCTTGAGAACCGCGACGGGAAGTCTGGCGATGGCGAGCACCACCCACCTGAGTAACGAGACGGGAATCATGCCAGTCCAAGCTCATAATGAGATCCTGACTCGTCAATATCGTACGGTTGCGACAATGGACCATGAACACCCATCGCACGACATGATGAAGAAGCCGGAACCGCCTAGACAGATCAGGAAGCATGTCAGAACTGTGAAGCCAATGTCGGTAGGACCTGAACTACAGAGAGCATTCGGAAAGAAGTTCACAAGGAGTTTGTAAAAGAGTTCTTGGGTACTATGAACTTCCCCTGCTAGGTGGACCGCCGCCGAAGATTGCGAAAGAGGAGGAGACTTTGCCAAGATCAAATCGGGCAGCGCTATCCCAGCTCCGGAGTGGTTTTCACTGAAGTCGCAATGGTATCTGCATAAGATAGGAGCAGCCGATAACCCACTTTGCCCTGACTGTGGGCTCGAGGAACACACAGTACCTCATGTTATCATGCTCTGGAAAGCCAACGCACTCCATAATCGAAGATCTCTGGCTCAAACCAGTGGAAGTCGTCAATTTCCTGTCACTTTGATAATTCATTGACTGTTCACTTTGATCATATAAGTATGAAAAAAGAAAAAAAACAAAAAAGCTAAAAATAAATAAAAGCTAAAAATGAATAAAAAGACAAAAAATTGAAAAAGAAGAAAAGAGGGTTGAATAACGCCCCATCCCGGGATCCTAAAAAGAAGAGGATCCCAATCTGCTTCGATTAAGTCGTCTACGAGCCGGAAGTTGGATCCAGGATCAGTGTATATGGTGGAAGATGGGCAACAACAACAACAACAACATGGAACGTTCCAGCCTTCGTTGAAAAGGCTCAAGAAATTTTTCGTCCATCGGAAATTCGACGCGTTTACCAAAATTGGGAACCTTTACACGAGCGAGAAAAGTTGGACTTCTTCTTCAGCAGCCACAAAAAGGGGTCTCGTCATCGGTTCATGAACTGGGCCGCCAGCGTAGGATTGGTCCTGAACTCCATTGTCGTCAACGAAGTCAGTCTCATGAGCCAGTTGAAAAGCTGCGCAGTAGTATGCCCTCGATTACAATCCGGGAAGTCGTCAGGTCTGGTGCTATCTATCTTAAGGTAAATAAGACAACATAGGGGAGCGCATACAGCGCAATGAGGCAAGGGTGCATCTGGCACGCCTGCCGACTCCCGTCTCGGTGTTGCTGACCTCAGGCGGCGTGACTCCCGGAATAAAGTTTGCTGCGCACGTAAGAGACGAAGGCGTTCTTCTTGTACGTTGGTTCTCTGTATATTGATTTTCGTGGGAGCGTCAGCAAACGGATTTCTTATACATCTCTCTCACGGGGTCTTATCCTCTTCGCGACGATCCCACACGTAGATTTGGATCCTGATGAGTTCCGAGCAATGCAGCAAAAAAACATGCTCTTATCCAGCTTTGGGGCCGGAGTCATACTTACCGCGACTAGCGACGCGACGCAGTGTTTACCATCAATATTGATTGAAAATCGATATGCCTGATATTCATTGTCGCTGTCGCGGTAAGTATGATCTCGGCCTAAAAGGTGTTCAGCCTTATAACGGACTACATACAGTAAGTTCGGAGATAACACTCCAGCACCCAAACCGCCCAATACTCTCGAGAGCCAAAACAAGACAAGCATGTCAGTGTGTCCCATACTTGATTCCGAAATCTATGTAGTAGAGTGTTGCCCGAATATTCGTTTATTCGAATGAAATTCGAATAATTCGAATATTCGAATATTCAAAGAAGTGGATTATTCGGGTTATTCGAATACTCGAATATTCAAAGAAGTGAAATATTCGTTTATTCGAATAATCGAATACTCAAGGAAGTGAAATATTCGGTTTATTCGAATATTCGAACATTCAGCATGAATACTTTGAATATTCGACAAGATCGCAAACCATATTGCACTGATTTTACATTTCAAACATCTTAGAGTGATGAATCGTAATTTCTATCAATTCTTCAGCATCTCATAAATATATCGTGTTAGGAAGTATGCAGACTACTGTACAGCATCTGCAGCTGGGGCCCGGCTGCGCCGGCATCTTGAGTTTAAGGCAAATAAGCCGAAATCCGCTAGCACTATGTGAGATTGCGTACAGAAGTTCTCACGCCTGTTTCTCGTTCCTAGAATCGTCTTCCCTCGCAAAGTACAGCGGCAGAGGCCAGCGATAGCGGGCCTCAGCAGTTGGGGTCCCGCTGAGCCGGCCCATAAACTGGTTTCGACGACAACACCCAAAGAAATTACAAAGCATTCCAAACCTTGCAAACCCTGTTAACCTCCTTTCCTGTGCAGTGACACACCAGCCCTTCTTTGGTTTTATGAGGTCCTGAAGTGGTAGTTCATTTATATTCATTTCTGTCATGATAAGGACAACCGCTGTTTGAGATTTAGTAAGCGCCCTCATGACCAACCGACACCCTGCTACTGCTACTTCTATTGCCTAATGAAGCAGGGGTGCGTTTCAAGAACTTTCCCGTGGCGAAACACATCCATGGAAACGTAGTCACTGCCTCGTGGAGGCAACTTACAGTTATAATTCGTAGCCAAGGGAAGCAAATTTGTTCATGAAAAGGCTATTTTTCCTCCCAAAGCGTCGTGGGAACATTCTTGGAACGCACACCAGAATGATGTTTGTGTTTCCTGGATGCAGATTTTGATTAACTCTCATTTCCATGATATATAAACCCGATTTAGATAAGTTAGTGCATATAAACAGCTAAGCAGTTGAAATGAGTTTCTAAGGGGGAGGGGACGTGAGGAAAGAGGAGTCACACGCTCTTTTATGAACGCACAAAATGATTTTGGTGTCCTGCGCTCACCCACTTCGGTTCCATACACTTTCAACGGCGTTCTGCGCACTCCGACTCGGGTCCCGCACATTTCATACGGCGCTCGGCCCACGTGGGTCCCGCACACTTTCAACGGCGTCCCGCGCGACCCCACTCGGGTCCCGCACAGTTTCTACGGTGCCCGGCGCACTCCCACTAGGGTCCATCACACATTCTATGGCGTCTGACGCAAACCCACTTAGGTCCTGCACACTATTTTGGCGATGCGTGCTGAAGAAGCGGTTGTCCGCTAGTGCGAACCGAATTTTGCTCAGATAAGGTCAGTAGGTTGCTCCAGCAAACGATTTACAGAGCACTTACTTGGGCAAATTGATAGCCGCCAGCCGGTTTGATGTATAAAAAACCTTCTCGGTGGGCGAGGTCCGACGTCAAGAGTACTGAGGCCTCTGTAGTCATTTTGTTTCTATTCTGAGTACAGTTAGCAAACTCGAAATTTTTTTTCACATCCACATATCGAATGATAAAATTCAACTTCTTTCAAACTCGGACTTCCGAACATATTCAGGGTCTTAATTTTTGGTTTCCCGAGTTTTGTCGATTTTTTCTGAGGAGAATGATGTTCGAAAGGTCGAGTGGAGTCTGCACGAAACACACTTGTAGGACGATTAGCAGCACAAAGCTGTGTGCGAGGTCCGGATTTCTCAAACTCAACTAAAGCGTTAAAGGCACTGTTCGCGATAAACTTCATCCTCGAATTTTCCATGACAAACGCTTCTCGTGGCTCTCAGAAGCAGAACAGCGTCGGAAAAACGGGACGAAAAGCTACTCAGGAGCCGCAAAACGGCTTAGAAAAGTGGGAAAACCCCGCCATTGTGGGCAAGTCCCGCCTCTTCCCGCCCCTCGACGTGAACAAAGGAACACTCGAAACCGTGAGTTGAGCGATGGTTTCCGGTAAAAAGCCCTGTTCTTCCCCTCATCCCCAACTTCTTTCTTTACTCAGGTCAGCTCGCACACATCGGCTGCAAAAGACGGAAGTTACAAGCCTTGGACAACTCGTCCACCATTTTCCCTAGCTCAATTTTTGAGGGACCATAACTCCATTCCCAGAAGGTCTTGTACGATTCCAGATGCATCATTGGAATCAGAGTGGGACCGGTTTCAAGATAGGCAAAACAGAAAAGCGATTTTTATCGCGAACAGTGCCTTTAATACACGGGGTGCTCCAAAAATGCTGACAGTAGCTCACTTCCATCAGCGCTCAGGTTAGACTTCAGACTTGTGAAGAATGCGTTGAACTTGGTACGCAAGTCGACCTCATCTCCAAGCTCACTTCTGCAATTTCTTCCAAGCAGCAAAAAGATAGTTCACAGTATCTCTTCAAAATTGATAAGATACTGTGAACTGAACTATCGAGTTCTGGAACGCTTAGCTAAACGGTTATTGATTAACAGCGATGAGATCGGGAAAGCTGATCTCAGCTCTGGACAATTCATGACCTGTCCACAGGAAAATCGTTCCTGGAGAAATTCATCGACAAGAACCGGAGATTTTGGGTCAAGAGGGTATTTGATTCTGTTGACTTCTAAAACCGACGGGTCGATATGGCGAAATCGATCACCCACCCTAGTCATCAAGAATTCTGTAACGAGAAAACGACGTCTTCTACGGGTTTGAATGCTAGATTGAATGGGATAGTACGCAACAGCGTGTTGCCCAAATATTCGTTTATTCGAATACATTCGAAAAATATTCGAATATTCGAATAATTCGAATATTCGAATATTCAAAGAAGTGGATTATTCGGCTTATTCGAATAATCGAATATTCAAAGAAGTGAAATATTCGTTTATTCGAATAATCGAATATTTAAAAAAGTGGATTATTCGAATTATTCGTTTATTCGAATATTCAAGAAAAATTATTCGTTCCAACACTCTACTATGTAGGTAGAATGATACCAATCAATAGGGTTACATATGACAAGGGAACTGAGTTTGGTCAAAGTGGCCATTCCAAATGAGATGTAATATTCTAGAATCATTTTTGGACGTAAAGTCCGAATGTGCTCATCGCACTCGCCTAAACCCACTCTGAAAAGAGTTACGGGCGTTTTTCGAGACTTCTCGGCTGGGTACCCCCCTCCCCGAAAATTTCGAGGCGTTTAAAAAAATTGAATTCGGCCCAAAACTTGTTTTCAGGGGTAATCTAGGGTGCTGAACAAGAATCTGTCCCTTTGCCAAAATTCTGTGGTTTATTGTAAGTACCATGCTGTTTAGGGGGCAAACCCTACCTTAATAATTCGAAAATCGACAAATGGACATCGAATTTCAAGCCAAATCTGGAACATTTTTCATCAACGCTTCCAAAGCCCCTCATTGGTGTAAATAAACGCCCAAACGAAAATCCGTACGAGTCCGAAACGCCATCAAACCGCACAAAAGTCAGAAAATGTGCTTTGACCGAAACTTT
This sequence comes from Aplectana chamaeleonis, assembly GCA_029168955.1. Lineage (NCBI taxonomy): Eukaryota > Metazoa > Nematoda > Chromadorea > Rhabditida > Cosmocercidae > Aplectana > Aplectana chamaeleonis. The sequence continues at coordinate 20,418 of JAPDOI010000773.1, forward strand.
CCCTGGGGAGGTTGTTTCGGGATTTGAACACGATTATGAAGTTCGTTTTCAGATTTTCGAAAAACTAATCCCCTTTTTAGAGTGTACAATAGATACGAAAATCAGAGAAAACAGGCAGTAACTTTTTCAAAGCCATTCTAGGCAGCTGCAGAAGGCATAGTCGGAATCTACGCCAAAAATGATTCTAAAAAAGTACGTTTAAATCGGAATGCCAGTTTGGTTAATAGCAGTTTCCTTGCGAGGCCATTAAAACCGATGTGTGGACACTGTAAGGAGCGACCAACGCAGCCACTCGGCCAGCGAAGCTTTCAAACAGGTGTCGCTGGCAATCGTCGCTGGCAATCCCACGTCGCCAATACTCTAAACAAAAAGCTGGGCAAGGCGACAAAGATTTTCGGAATCACTTGCTTCACGCGACCTCGCGATAGCCGCAATCAGCTAGCAGCGGAGCTCGCATGCTGCGAACACACCCTTTCGCCACATACCGCCTTTTCATGAGATTCGTGCTACAAACCGGTGTCACTCCCTGTAAATTGCGCAGCCGAGGGCAAGTGATGCCAACGGCCTGAACTTATTTCTAAGCGCGGATCGCTCAGAGTACGAGCGGCTAACGCAGCCATGCCGAGCTGCCCACGCAAGTTCTCCACGGTAGGTGAACACCGAGTAAAGCATAGAAGTGCCAGCGCTATCTCGAATTTTGAAGAGGTGTTAAAAACTCCGCAATTAAGTAGCAAAATCAGCAAAACAAAACTTCTAAACCTACCATGGAGCTTGATGGGGTCGGATGTGATGAACATCAAGTAGTTACGGTTCTTTTTCTTTTGCTCGATAAACCATGCCTAAACGCCATAATGTAATGAAAACCCATCACGAAAATTTTACGAGTTCTGTCCTGCACTTTCCACCACGCTCTAATGATAGAACAAACTCAGTCTCAAGCTCCCTAGGTAGAACAGTCAGATTGATTACCCTGAGTCCGTCGTAGTTCTGGTTCCTCAATTCGAAGACTTCTCCACACGGCTCAACTTGCATTCCGTGAGACCTGCATCTCTGCTCAACTCTCGTCACGTACTCTCTAAAAAGGTACTTCTAGATGAGTGTCCACAAACTACGATTAAACGTAGTGTGCACGATGAAAGGCCTGCGTCTCAAGGTCGAAAGAACGAACAAAAAAGCGCTCAAAAGAGCCATTATCAGCTCCTAAATCCGCTCGCGCGAGTCCCATCTGATCAGTCGATACGTATTTGATACACGTGAGGAAAAAAGCAAGCGCGAGCGGAATTCGGAGCCCCAAGAGGGCTTTTTCGGGCTAGTTTTTGTTCGTTCTTTCGATTCCGGCAAAAAAAAACTATGAAATCTATCGTGAGCACTGCCTCTAAGCGCCTGAAATCCAACCTGAACTGAAGACGACGGCTATCATTCTGCGTCAGTGTTACGCAAACGGCCCAGTTAGACAGCTGCGCCGGACATAGGAACATTGCGCGATCGCCTTTCCAATTGCACTAAAACCATACATATTTCTCAAAGAAATAGAACACACTCCGAACAAATTAACGCCTTACATTGTCCACGGGTTTCATTGCCTGATTTTGGCCATAAATGATAGTTGGTGTAGGAAGCACACGTCCAGTAACCTGAACAACAATGAATCAAATTCGGGTACAAAAGTATGGCGCTAACGCTGTACCTTCGCAAATCCACCCTCCACGCCAATACCAGCACTAGAGAGTACAGGATTCTTATTAGAAATATCCAAAGCCTCTTTCATCACTCTCGTTTGATTAATGCGATTCATCGGTAAGGTGGCCGAAGCCTGAAATATAGTGTATCAATCAGGGATGACCGGAATAAAAATTCAAGATTTCGGAAATCAGTTTTCGGGCTTCGGAACATAATTTTTTCCTCGATTTTCGGAAATCGGGTGCGAAAAGCTCGAAAATGCGCGGAAACATCGGTTTTCGGAACGCGAAACGCGGAAATTTTCAAAAAAAAATCTCCAGATTCTCTCTCAATAAATCAACAACTATGCAACTTCAGTAGAACGCCTTAATACATATAGAAATCGATCCCCAAACATGCACCTATATAAAGCCTAGCTTGCTCAGATGAGTCCTGGCGGAGTAAGCAGCGGAACGGTCGGTATATATAACACTTTGTATTATATTTATTGGAGAAACCGTCTGAGATCTCAGAACCAACATATCAAACTGAACAGGAGAAAATTTCTGATAGTTCAGCTCTCTGACAAAAGTAATGGTTTGGCAATTCTATATTTACGATAAAACCAAGGTCAAAGAAGGTGAAAAATATCCTGGAACATTTATGAAAAAAATTTGGCTCGTAATAATCTGGCTAAGTGAAAAACTGGGAAATACAGTAAAATGATTACGAATGCGATTTGGTGGTCAAACATGGACCATTTATCGATTAGTGTTAGACGAGGACCGGATTGCACAAGCTTCTCCATTAGACTTATCAAAGCAGACTCAAGCGCGATATGGATTCGAGCCCTGCGGTTTTCCAGCTTCACTAGCGTTGGCTGCCGTACAACTCGGAAAAAAATGTTCTACTTTGCAGTTCCATAGCGCCTTTGATTTTGTTTTGATAGCTGTAACGGAGAAGCTTATGAAATCCGAACCTTTAGAAACGCACTGCGCACATTCCTAAAACCCTAGTCACACCGTGCGGCTTCCGAAAAAGTACTTCCGGAAATCCGTCGTATTTCTTGGAGCGTAATACTGTCTGAAAAAAGCGCTAACCTGGGCGAAATCCTATCATTACGGCGCTGGTTCCTATACTTTCCATTTTTACGGAGGAGGGAACGTCGGGTGGCTCCTAATAAGATATTGACATGTTTTGTCTGTCTTCGACATCAATTTTGAAGTACCGCTAAATTTGAGCGATCAACTTCGAATTGGAATAGAAATGTATACTTTGTCCCAAACGAGTTAGCAAGCGGAGAGTCCAAAGAAGCAGCGCTCCTTCTGCGTCTCTGACGTTTTTGATGCAGCATCTATCTTACAACGTCAGAGACGCAGAGGAAGCGCTGCTTCGCTGAACTCTCCGCCTGCCAAAAAAACGTTTGAGATCGAGTATAGCTGCACCCATTTCTAGCCTATTATCGAAACATTAGCTTCCTAGCTCAACGAAAAGTGTTCCCACAAGATCGGAAACGCCGTCTGAGATTAAAAGGAGATTAGAACCAAAATCGGTTTCTTTTTCATGCTTCGATTCTCAAGAAACCATTCTAGACCATTTCTGGGTGGTAAAATCAACTTCTGCGCTATCATGAAAGGAGTGAAAACCGCTTTTTCACAGTTACTCCAATCATTGTTTCCAGAATTATAAAGGTTGCACCTTGATGCCAAATCTGGTACACGCTTAGCGCGCAACACAATATACATATGCAGAGCATAGAAAGATATCATTAAACTAGTACAGCAACAGAAAAATAATGGAAATATGACAGTTTTTTCAATAATCCGCGATATTTTTTGTTCCGCGTTTCGCAGCACTTTCTGCGGTTTTCGGAAGGCGGAACGCGGAAGGCCAAAAACGCGCGGAACTGCGAAGAAATTCGGAACGCGAAACGCGGAATTCCGCTCATCCCTGGTATCAATGCTTCAGTCTGCATCTCGCATACCTTATAGATGTTGTGGCGTATTCAAGGCGGTAAACACATCTGCAAAAGCGACTTGTATTGTTAGTATCTCTTGGGCCTCTATAATAAAACTGAGCAGTATTCCGCCCCGAGCTGCAGGTTCCAGAAGTTACAAGCTTTAAAAGGTCGTTTTTGTGCTTTTTGCCTTGAAACACGCGTAGTCTTCAAAAACCCGAAACAGACCGTATAAATGTATTCAGCGCCCAAAACTATCCTCGTGATCGGTGTTCGGATGAAGGCACGTTTTACAAACTTTGGACTTTATTTTCGGTTGGACGTTTATTTATACAAATTAGAGGCACTGGGAGCGTTTTGGAAAAAAGTTCCTTATATGACTTAAAATCCTACCAGGTGGGTTGATTGGGGCTCTCTCTGACCACGAATCTGGGGTTTACATGTCGATTTTTCAAGGTGAATACTGATGTAACGTCTGTTTGTCGATTTTCGGAATACTAGGGTAGTTAGGTTTCGCCTCCTAAATGACATGGTACCTAGCTTAAACTACAGTAAACCTCAGAATTTCGACAAACCGACTCCAGATTCGTGTTCACCGCCCCAGATTGCCTCTAGATACAAGATTGGAGCAGAATCCGAGATTTTTTGAAGCACCAAAAAGCCTGATGGGTGCTTAAAGAACGCTTATAACTTCTTGGAACCTGCAGCTCAGGGCAAGATAATGCGCAGTTTTACTACTGGGCCACATGAGACTAACAATACTAGTCGCTTTCATGCAGATGCGTTTCCCACTTCAAACACTTCCCTTGTTAGAATGGTGCTGAAACTTGCCTTGATCATGGCCTGAACCTGGTCCGGGGTCTGCTGCTGCAGCGTGACTCTCTGTGATGGGGCCACCACGAGAAGTTCAACAGGATAATAAGTATGCGGATTGTGCCGCTCGGAGACCGTAAACATTCCAGGATATCTGTAATCAAAGGTTTTCGGCTGCGAGACCCATCAAAATCCGGACCCCGTCTATATCTTACTTGAGCTGGATATTGTAGTGCTTCTTGAAATACTCCTGCACCGTGCACTGGCTTCCATCAGCCGTCTGGAACCTGGAACAAAAACTCAAATACGGTCTGCAACAATGCAATTCTGAAAATACAACCAACTTGAGGGCGTTAGCTGCCTGACTAAGATTTCCAATGGGGAACGTTTTTCTTCTTTCCGTACGTGGTTCGCACATAAAGACCTAAAGAATTCAAACTGACCTTACTTTAAAAACAACAGCTACACATTAGGAAAGTACCTTTGATCTGCTGCAGGATGTTTTTCATGTTATGCGGCTGCATGGCAGACCTGGGATTGAATGTCGACTGATTCGAGCGCGAATCCCAGAAAATAGACATCTGCGACAATTTCTCCAAGAGATTCTGCTCGTCCATGTGGAATGCTCCCTTGGTCACTGAAAGCCTTTCTCGACACACCCCATTGAGTGGAAAGGGAACCTCATTAAATGTACCATCAGTAACGACGAATGGAGTCGGCTTGCCGCTATCACCTTCAAGTACCTTCACACTTTTGGTAACTCCGATACCCATGTACTTTCCATCCTTTAGCTCGGCAAGCTCAGTGTCCCTGAACACATGGCTCCATCACAGCACGGTAGAAGTAGAGTAATCCCGTGAAAGATTAGTGTTATAGTCCCGCCTGAATTGTCAAAGTGCAAATCAAGGTGCACCCCCGTTCAACCCCACACTAGAAACCGCCCAACCTGGGGAACGAGGCAATCCCCTACCGACTGAGCCTACAACGTTCAGAAGGGATGCCGCTGCGACATTTGAAGGTAGCAGTACTGGATCGTATCACGATGCGACTCCAGCGTTACTTGACTCATTTCTTCGTGACCCAACACCGGACCGACTTCTACCAGACTAGAATTGAGAGAAAGGCACAGACACCGAGTGAAAATCATCCCGCGGCAAACTTTAATGCTATATGCTTTTACCAACACGGCATAAGCCGCACCCGACTTACCAGGAAGTATCTATGGCGGTAAACGCATCTGCAAAAACGACTAGTATTATTAGTCTCTTAGACCTCCATAGCAGAACTGCGCAGTATCCAGCCCCGAGCTGCCGGTTCCAGAAAGTTACGAGCTTAAAACGATCTTTTTGTGCTTTTTGTACCTTCCAAAACGAGCAATAGTATTTGAAAAATCCGGAAAAGGACCTCAAAATTGTGTTCAGCGCCCAAAACTAACCCTGTGAGCAAAGTTTGGGAGAAGGCACATTTTTCGAACTTTACGCTCACTGATAGCGTTTCAAACTTACGCGGATTTTCAGTTGAGCGTTTATTTCTACCAGTTAGGCCCCGGTCAGAGTTGGTGCTATTTGCATCTGCAACCCACCGACTCCCTCCAACACCCACCCGGTCGATACGTATGTTTAAAATGATGGAGTGAGGTTGAGAAAATCACTCGATGTATCCAACTAGATATGACGATGATTACGTGGCCAACAGGATTGCACCTGTTCAGAGAAAAAGTGAAGGAGAGTATGGTGAAGTAACGGAGGTAGCAGTAAGGTTAGCTTTCCAGTGATGCGCAATGTTTTATCATCGAACCGCCCACCCGGTGATTTGCTCATCCACGTATTGCATGGATATCGACCGCGTCGGATACATCGAGTGATATTCTTAACCTCACTCCATAATTTTACACATACGTATCGACCGGGTGGGTGTTGGGGGGTGCGGGGGGGGGGATACACCGAGTGATATTTGCATCCCATTTCCAATGCATTCTGTGTGTATCGACCGGGCTGGAGACGTCGGCTCATCCAACTATGACCGGGGCCTTACAGGGCCCAGGATGCGTTCTAGAAAAATGTTACAGCTTTGACTAAAAATCCTCCCAGGTGGATTATTTGGGGCGCTCAACACGGATCCGGAGTTTCTTTGTCGATCTTCAGGAGTTTCCGACTTCATTCGTTCAAAGCTTCCCACCGAGGAAAAATTTGATGACGAATCGCGACTTTTGACGATTTCCGGAACGCTTCTATAGAAATGGTTCAAAACGTCTCTGAGTTATTTGGAGTGCTCAACACGAATCTGGAGTCCGACTATCGATTTTTGGCTGACTACGGTAGAATACGGTGGGTATACGGTCGTTTGGTCAAAATCTCAGATTTGACTCAAAACTTGTATCCGGGGTGGTGAATACGGATTTAACGCCCACTTCTCGATTTTCAAAATACTAATGTAAGTTTTACCCCTAGAAGACATGGTACCTACCGTAACCTATAACCCTCATGATTTCGACAAACGTACTCCAGATTCGTGTTCATCACCCTAGATTAACGTTAAATGCAAGTATTGAGCAAAATTCGAGATTTTTCAAAACACCAAAAAAAATTGATGGGTACCCCTTACCTTCAGAAGAATACTACGTGACCTTGAGCTGTGGCTCACTACGCGTAGCGGTCGCGCTGCGGCGTTGCAATTAGAGCACGTTTACACGTCGCCAACACTTCGTAACGGTTATTTGTTATAACACAAAAGGGATGAAGAAAAACATGACAGACAACAATGTTCAGGTGTTCAGGCATGAAGACAGCTTTCCATACAGCCATTAATGGCGATTAACAATGACTCTACATCAAGTAACATAGCACGGGTTCTTATTGTGAGACATCCTTCTTCCGCATTTCCTAGGCTGAACACCAGAGCTCACCAGTTATCTCTCTTAAGACTATGCCAACAGAGGATCGGTTTCAGAAAATCTCACGGAAATCATTCAGGCATGGAGAACGCATTAGTTTTCTGTCCACTGTGCTGGGCCTTTTGCATTTAAGAAGCTATATAGGAACATGAGAGGGGGTTCACGAGCGCTCAGAAGCACAGGTGGAACAGGTGAAAAGTAATGTAAGAACGGCTATTCAAGGACTGCACCGCGTTTTGCTGTAATACCTGCAAAAAAACCTTTTATTCAGCATGCGGTCTTAAGAAATACGAATAGGTATGTTAAAGCAGTTTGTGTTTATATGCTCAAAAATTACCACATCGTTGTGCACTCTGACCGAAACTACTCCATTGACGTCCTTCAGAGGAAAAATGGCAGAAAAATACCAGGTGTCAAAAGAAGAAATTTGGCCGTTTGGCAGAATACATCCTTTACAAGGTCATATAAACATTTCTTATAAATAGCAGTGTTGACAAAATGATCAAGATGACCTTTGGACAATGAAAGGGGATTGGTTCCAGCTAAAAACTATGTATCGTTCAAATTCTGAAGGTCTTGACACTGTTTTATCAAAAAACAAAAGGGTTTCATATTAGTTCACGCATAGTTAGGTTCCATCTTAACTTTAATCTGATAACAATTTCTTTGTAATAATTTTCTTTATATATCTGGGGTAACCGGTAATAATCAGTTATATACAGTAGCGGTCAAAAGTGTAGGACCACTTAGAAAAATTGGCAGTAAATAAGAACGAGATGGATTGGTAATTTGCAACTCAGCAGCAATACTCTTTTGACATAGGTCGGTCTTTCTGCGGAGTAGATCAAACCTGCGATCATACATGTTTGATCTACACCAACATATCGATTTTTGGTCGTTGCCTCAGCATTTTCGACTGATTAATTCGGCCACTATTACATCACGGTGAGGAGCTTTGTATACAAGTTTTAGGGTAAATTCCATGAATGTGATTATTTTCAAGTAGTTTAGACCATGGTCAGAGCAAAGCGACTTCATCTGAGCCTTAAGAATGCTGTAATTCGAATGGTCTCCTCCGGCATGTCACACCGGGAAGTTGCAAGCAACCTAGGAATTTCAAAATCGGCAGTTACCAATTTAATGCATCGCTTTGCCGTCAGGGGAACTGCGGAAACCCCCAAAGTTCCTGGGAGACCAAAAAAGACGAATTCTCGTGAAGACTCCACTCTGACACGGATGACCAAGAGCGACCCTCACCTCAACGCTGCTGAAATTCAGAAGGAACTCTCCACCTCCCATGACTTGGACGTGAGTGTATCGACAGTACAACGTCGCCTGAGAGCTGTGGGACTGAACGGACGCAGACCAGCGAAGAAACCACTGATATCTGCGAAGAACCGCATAGCTCGAATTTCGTTTGCGAAGCGCCACCTTAACTGGACTTCCGAGGAGTGGGGAAAAGTCGTCTTCTCAGACGAATCAAAGTTCATGATGTTTGGAACTGATGGACTGAGCTATGTGCGACGCCCTTCTGGCAGTAGGTACTCGCCAAAGTACCAGGTTCCTACGGTGAAACACGGTGGCGGTTCCGTCATGATGTGGGGATGCTTTTCCGCCGCCGGCGTTGGACCCCTTCACTTCATTGAAGGCAAAATGGATGCAGGAATGTATGAGAACATTCTGCAGAGTGTTCTGCTTCCTTATGCCCGCGAGAAATTTGGTAATTCATGGGTTTTCCAGCAGGATAATGACCCAAAACACACTTCAGGTCGCGTCAAGAGCTGGTTTCAGACCAACAGAATTGATGTTCTCGAGTGGCCCTCGCAAAGTCCAGACCTGAATCCTATCGAGCACTTATGGGAGGAGATATAACGACGTCCGAGAAGAAAAACGGCGACTTCTAAGGCCGATAAAATTGCTCAGTTGAAGGAGGAGTGGCAGAAGATCTCGCCCGCTACGATTGAGAAACTTATTCAATCTATGCCAAAGCGATGTGAAGCCGTGATCAAGGCTAATGGGTACCCAACAAAGTACTAGTTGTTAGCTTGTTAATTTGCAACTTTGATGTGCTTTTTGTTGAATTAAATTTGTTAAGCTAAGCGTTTTCAATTCCTATGTGAAAGTGGTCGCACACCAAGTAATCCTTTTTCCTTCAAAAACTTCGCGATTTAATAAGAAGGTACTTTGATGAAGTAAGTGCGTGGATTTCTTTGCATTTCGACGCCTCTCGCGAAATTTCAGCTCCGTAGCTTGTTTGGTAGCCGAGTTATTGAAAAAAGTTAAGTGGTCCTACACTCTTGACCGCTACTGTATGTGAACTGAATAGATAGTAACCTGTAGAGGACATAACACAATAAAATTATTGTTATTGTCCTAAAAAATAGTACCTAATTGGTTTACTCAATACTTGCCCTGCACGCTGCTCTGAATCATATTATGTTGCCAATACTTGAGGTGAGATGATTTCTAATGTTTGTTAAAACACCTCAAATAATGGAAGGAAACGAGATTATGTGAAGGATTACGCATTCGGCCCCCAGCCCGACGTCCCTTTGAAACAGCGCGCTCGAATTGCAACGCCGCAGCGCGACCGCGGCGCATAGTGAGCCACAGCTCAAGGCCACGTAGTATTCTTCTTACCTCCACGCGAAACTTTGAAAACGCTCATAACTTTTTGGAACCAGCAGATTGAGGCGGGATACTGCGCAGTTTTACTATTGAGCCACAAGACAATTGTCGTTTTCGCAAATGCATTTACCACTCTAAGCGCTTCCCTTGGAAAAGGAACGCAGCCGATACCGCAACTGTGACAAGAGCCCCAGGAAGTACCATTCAACTGCACACTATGCAAAACATACCTGAACCCGAGGGAGCGATGATCGTAGAGATAGTGAACACCCGATCCATATGTGACAAACTTTGACCTGAAACCCAGGCAGTTGATAAGGCTAAGACAAGCTCACTCGACCTCTTATTCAAAACACAAACGTTTCCAGGTATCCTTTTTGCGACATCGCGAGGCTCAGAACTTCTAGAATTCCTTTGTCTCTCTCAGCATCACGGACATTCACCGCCTTAGCGAGATCGTTGGAAGTAACCTAGAAAATGCCCTATTCGTAAGACTGCGGGAAGGGTGGTACGCCGCGCGCGGCGAGGAAAAGCGACGCGTGTTGCGTCGCGGCGTAGCACCTTCTTTTCATCGATGCACCGTGGAGCCAAGAAAAGCAAAATGACAGCATTTGAGTTTAATAACCGTCTTTGGATGCTAGGACATCGCATCTCATTGTTAATAACCCAGAAATATGGCATTCTTAGTGATCTCTATTAGAACTTACCATAATCACAGAAATCAGGCGCAAAAGAAGTCATTCTCAAATGACCGACAGACATTCGCTTCTATGATTCTCATTTATGTCAACTCCTTGCACTGAACCTATCATATGAATGTTTCCAAACATCTCGTTGAAGAGAAATTGCTCAATCAACGCTTGCTGGCACGCCGCGACGCGCAACGCACGCTCCCAGCCGCGCGGCGTACCACCTGGCCGCCGCCCTATTCGTAACAACGTCCCGATCTACACCTTTCATAGGACAACTTTATCTGGCTGAATATTTTCTTGTTCACCCATTCAGATACTCAGGGCGCTAAGACGCGGATCTCTAGGCTATCGCAACCGCTTGGCGGACCCAATATCGGGGCGAAGCGAGCGATGGGGCTCGGTCGGAGCAAACTAGTCCTCTTCCAAGTGAACTATAGTGGAGTCCACTCAAGAGTCTCATTTACTCATCAATGAGAAGCGGTCGATTGATGATCAATGAACATGAAACTCGTTGCAGCACAACCGCTCTCGCTCAATCGGTATCAAACGTGATGTCATGGGATTCATGCACATTGATCCCAGCCGACCGCGTCTTTTTGATAAGTAAATGAGACACTCTTGGTGGACTCCACTATACTTAAGGGCGCAGTACACCCTCAGATATGAATTTTGAGATTTTCATGTATTTGTGTAGAAGACCCTCCTGTATAACACGTGCCAAATGCCAGATCTCACTTCCTCCAAATAAGCGAGATATAAGCGACCACCACAGGCCCGACCCCCTCACAGATTTTCAAACTCGATAGCGGCTCGATGGATGGATGAATTCCAACAAGTCGTCGTTCTTCCAGTCCACTGCCGGTCTATCTCCTCATCCTGTTTCGCTCTCTTGCAGCGATTGCGAATGAAGAGAAATACAGGCCTGAGACAACTCTGTCCACCAATTTTTCACCCTCAGAATCTAGGCATTTTTGAAGAGCCATAACTCTGTTTGAAGGGTCTTGGACGATTTTAGAGATATTACCGTGATCAGCGTGTGACTCTTTCCCAGATAAATATGAAATCTGAAAATTAATTTTTTGGGTGTCCTGTGCCTTAAAGTCAGCCTAGCCATTCCTGATGAAATATACTTATCTGGAACCGTTTTTAGCGTGGAATCCGATTGTGATCTTGGCAGCTGCCTAAAACCACTCTGAAAAAGGTTAAACGCGTTTTTCAAAGCCTGGCGGCACGGTGGGGTGGAGGGAAGTCTATGCCGGCGAAAACGAATCTAAAGTCATTTGTCGAAATTCTAAATTTTACTGTACGTGACGGTGGGTACCAGGCCATTTAGGAGCTTCTCCTACCTTAGTGTATTTCGAAAATCGACAAATGGATATTAAATTCGTATTCACCACCCCGAATAACCCCGCATAAAATTTTGAGCCAAATCTGAGACTTGGACTGAACTACCGTATAAACTCAGATTCACAAGCCTCTCGAACACACCGTTCAACACTTCGTGGTTACGATAGCGTGGCATGTTGCACCAGAGTGTACTAAGGCGTATGAGCGGCGCTGTTACTAGAGCAGGTTTCCCGCAACGATTTCATGCGTATTTCACGAGGAAAACGTACTATTACGTCAAAAAGAACTACATTTGCTAGCATTTGCAATGTCTTTGTCGCTGTTGTGGTTCAGATGGGATAAAGCAAGGCTATTTATGTGATCACGTGAGCCTAATTTTGGCAACCTTCGTAGAAACAGTGCTTCTTGCTCTAGTCGCCAATTAGTCAATTAGTGGCTTCAAACAGGGTTTTTTGCTGAAGCAACGTGACGATTATTGTACGTAAAAGTTCAAAAAACAGTACTTGCTTTTAGGAAAACCGTGATGATAACGACTGATACGCCACCCTAGCATTCAACGTTCATGCATACGGCACCACTTTCACGGCGGCAGCAACAATACATTTGGATTGAAAAGTCGTCAGATGTAGATACATCCTTGATACCGATTGTTTCATGACAGCTGGCAAGCATCATCTTAAATTTTACCCACGCCAATCATGGAGAAATGTTTGGGAATCCCCTCCGTTCTACTCTCAACCGACTGATAACGAAGCAAGCAGATATATTCTCCATGGGAACCTCCACACCAATGCGTCAGGGAGTGGTAAAGGGACGGAATACGAGCGAATACAATGATAGCCCCGCGCGACAAGCCGCGCGTCCGTACACCTCTGTTCACTCCGCTGCAACACGCCACGTTACCGTAAAAACGTAGCGTTGACCGGTGTGTTCGAGGCTTGTCTCATATTCGTGTTCAGCACTGCAAATAACCCCCAGAGGAACACTGAGCAATATTTATCCAAGCACTCCGGGAATCGTCAAGAGTCGCGATTTGTCATCAAATCTTTCCCCCACGGGAAGCTTCCAACGAATCGAGTCGAAAACTTCGAAAAATCGACAAACAAACCTCGGATTCGTGATCAGCGCCCCAAATCACCCACCTGGGAGTTTTTATAGTTAAAGCTGGAACGTTTTTCTAGAACGCTTCCAGAGCCCTCTAATTGGTATAAATAAACGCCCAACCGAAAATTCGTGTAAGTCCAACACGCTGTAAGTTTGGACAGATTGTTGAAAATGTGTCCTCACCCAAACTTTGCTCGGGAGGAGGAGCAGGGGGGGGGGGGGGTTTTGGGCGCCGGACACAAATTTTATGGGGTCCGTTTTCGGATTATCCGAAAACTAGTGCGCTTTTTGGACGGTACAAAGAGCCCAAAAAAAAAAGACTTTTTTAGCTAGTAACTTCCTCGAATCTGCAGCCCACGGCGTGATACTGCGCCTTTTTACTATTGAGCCACAAGTGATACTAACGTTACAATTCGTTTTGGCAGATGCATTTACCACTCACTCTAAGCACGGACAGGGAGCGCACTCAGACGCGCGGTGGTGAGCCAACGGCGCGAGTTAGATACGCTCTGAGCACCCCGAATGCTTGAGCAAGGCTACTCCATTCAGGGTCAAGCGGAGCGTTGCATAATTTTTCGAAATCAGAGCGACCCCCCACCATCAACATTTTTCCCAAATCCAAAGCTTTCGTGCCCCCCTCCCAAAGCGCGATTTCTGGGCAGTTTGAACTCGATTAATAAAACTGTTAGGTCGGAATGAGAAGAAATCTCCAAATTTTAATTTTTGGTCCAGATTTTTCGCGACCCCTCCCCGTTTCATAAGCTCAGGTAAATGCTTAGTGACTTATGAATTTCGATTATCACCAGCAGCGGAGCGGTGGGCCGCGTCGAAATATAATTAGTGATAAGGCGTATCCGACAAAAAAGCAACCGTTCCGCGCCGTGATAATCGAGAACAGGACTTCACTCGCACTGAAAGAGTCCATCTTCATTATCAGGTTAGAATTTTTGCGACCCCTGCCCTCCACCCGTTGCGAAATTTCGCAACCCCGCTCGACCCTGACTCCATTTAGATTTCTAGCCCCCCAAAATCTTTCCTGTAAAAAAAAACAACCCTGGAACCCGTCGGTGACCTTTTTGATGACAACCCGAACGCCCTCTGCATCAGCCCCAGCCGACGGTACCACACTTGCGGGGATTTTGAACGTCTTCTCCTATAAAAACAACAGTTCACTTGAAGACCTGTATGTGAGTGGAACATACTTACCTCTCCACCCAATTTCAACTGGGTCTGGGCTGAGAAAAGGACCGCAGCACGATCATACAGGAGGGCACCCTCCTTGGGGAAAACATCCTGGTTGGTTTTGCACAAATGTTTATAGACGGCAACGGTGGCGGTCTTCCGTTCCTGCTCCGGAAAGCTGAAATCGGACAACATTAGAAGGAATGAACACACAACCAAATATAGATACACAACAACTCACTCATCCTTGGTCTGTTTAGTCAATTCCTTTAGGCGCTCCAGACCATCTTTCCCTTTGTACACCACATACATGCGCACATCGTATTTGTAGAAAGGTACATTCGGCTTCAGGCCTGAAACCCAACAAATATAGGACCAGTAATCGTGCTAATTCATCTTATACCACAGAATGAATGTTGACTTACTCAATGCAGTTAGATTCGAAACCAGTTCCTGCTTTACGCCCAGGCTACCCGCTGCTCTTTTTTCGGGCATAGCAACTGTGCTCACCTTAAAAACCTCAATTTGGCAACGCAATATGATTAGCTTTTGCATTTGGAACACATAAAATTCCCCAATCGCTCCCTTTTTTCGAAGACAGAAACTAGCTTTGCACGTCCTTGCCTTGATCCTTCCGTTAGATATCAACAACGAGCAAGCCCCTATCGGCCCTAAGCGGTCCTGAAGTTGACTGCACGAGCGCACGAGGCCCAGTTTGCACAACAGCCATGATCGAGGCACATAAATGCGTTGGATTCGTCTGATTGTGGCCTTCAGATTACTTACCCTTCTTCCTAACGCGACCATATTATGTTCGCTATTGTGTAACCTGGTCCTCAAGCGCTCGTGCAGTCAACTTTAAGACCGCATAGGGACAATCGGGGTTTGCTAACCAACGCATTTATATCCTATCGGTGGCTGTCATTTGAATTCCCGCGCCCGCCGCGCGGGGCCGCCGCACCGCCGTCGCGATGCGGCGGCTGCCGGCCTGGCGCGATGCCAAAGAGCTGGATGAACGAAGAAAAACGCAATCTAGGTGGTTCTTGACGACTAAACGAGACAGTCCGGATGTTTCCTTCCGGGTTGATGCTTATCAAATGGTCTCCCTATTATTCGATCTAATTGGGGTGTTGATCATCGACTGGGTCGGCAGTATTAGGTGTGTTAAGTTTTCTGAGTGCACAAGGTCCACTCATCGAAACTTTAACTCGTTGTCATGAGCAATTTTGAGCCTGAATCATAGCTGTAGAAGTAATTTGAAGCATTTAATTGCTGCAAACCTCATGTGCACTAAATTCCTTCTTAGCATTGTTTCTAGCGAACTACGTACCCTTGTATCGAGCAAACTTCAGTATTCCGTTGTATACGTTGGCAGGAATATGATGTGTATGGTAGAAAAATGCGTCTAGTTCTTATCAAAGGTTTCGGCACACTCATATCGCACTGCGAAAAATCTCCAAGTACCAAAAATCGCCTTCAAGTTTCAATACTTTTATCGATAACGCTTTTTTAATGCTACCTAACATAATCATCCTGTTGCAGATAAAGCTGCATGGCTGATTAGAGTAAGGGTAGGAACTTGTATCTCCCATCAGCCAATCGGCAATGTCTCAGGGTGTAAAGATCTCTGTCGATTGGCCGACGGAAGGATTGACCCCGACCGTACTCCTGTCTACCCCTATATAGGAATATGAATAGGTATGAGCACGACAGTGCTTCTTCACCCAGTTTGTTACTCAGCTTATCAGAGGAGATCAAGCATGCCTCCTTCTACACGAAGAAGTGAAGCCGAACCTTTCTAACAGCTTAACCTTCAAGGTTTTTCTTGATCCTCGTTCTCATTCCTCACGAAAGTTCAGTGGCGTGCCGCAGGCAAGGTTCGTACGGATGATACGCTCCGCATTGCTGCGCAAAAGTCACTTTGCTCCATTGCGTCCGTGCCGCGCGAACGCTGTTCTTCCCTTGATCGTTGTCTCTTCTCTTACTCCACACACGCTCGCACGCGAGACGGAAATTTTTCTTGAAAAAAAAAATCGGGAAGAACAGCCTTGCCAGCACACTCTTCCTCACTATATCATCCTTGCGTTGGCTAGGATTGGTAAGGAAGTGCTCTTGGAAGCACTGTATTCCAGCGTAACAAGATTTTGAAGAAGGGCCCTGAAGGTAATTTTTCAGTTCTCAATTATCGGTGAGGTTGTGTGACGAACAGAGCAGTCGATGGTAATGGTCGACATCTTGGGGTGTTAACTTCGTGCTAAAACTTGGCGGTCGTCTCGCTTTGAAAACCCATTTTCTACCACCCCATTTAGCTGTATACAGCGAAAGAAGTTCGCATGGGAATCGAAGCGATAATTTACTCCGAAATAACGCTCACAAGTGTCGTTGAGGTCCGCCAACGGGTAAAAGTTATGGAGTGTAGACGTTGTGCACTCAGAAAGTATATCAGACCTAATATTGGCGATCCAGTGGATAATCAAACCTCAATTAGGTCCAATAATAAGCAGTAGCTTGTTTACTAACGTCATCCAGGTGTAAAACGGCCGAATTATGTCGATTTGCCGTCAACAACCAACCCAAAGCGCGTTTTTCTTCGCTCATCCAGTTCTTTGGCATCGCGCCAGGCCGGCAGCCGCTGCGTCGCGACGACAGTGCGGCGACAGCGCGCGGCGGGCGCGGGAATTCAAATGACAGCCGCCGATAGGATATAAATGCGTTGTTTGCTAACAGCCGTTTTTGCGAAGTGATTGTTGCAATGGGCCGCAGTCCTTAGGATTCCCGGCGGAAACTCGGATAGTCTTTATCGTGGACACTGTCTGTCAATGCACAAAGCAATGTTTTCTTTCATCTTACATGAGTGCGGGATTTTCAACTTCACCTAGCTGCAAATTAAAATTGTGACTGGTATAGGCTTCACATTATGATTAGAATCACCTTTTAGGTGCTATCGCAGCGAAGGAGGGTAGGCACTTGGCCGCACCCATTCTTTCGAGCCGCAACGGCTATACTGATCTTGGCAGGTGAGGACAACCCGGTTTGGTGCTCTGAGACAACTCGTCGAAGAATTTGAGCACCAACCAAGGTTGTCCTCCCCCTTCCAAGATCAGGAGACGTTGCGGTGCGAAAAAAATTGGAGCGGCCAAGCCCCCTCTCGCTGCGATAGCACCACTTTCTATAAATGAAACACCTTAAATGAATGCTCTAAAAGTCATATAAGTGTATTGAGCTCTGAAAATTGAGTATGAGACTCTTTCGACAAAGCTTCTCCCATGATTTCACAGCGATACCCTTGTAAACCATGATCGACGATACCCTTGTGAACCATGATCGGTGTCCCTATAAAGCCCAAAGATTCTGCTGTGGGCCCACTCTTTGCACAAAACTTGGGACAGTTCCACAGAAAAAATCTACTTTTGAGTAACTAAATGCGGTGAAGTGCTAGAGATGAGACCATCTCGGCCAGAGAAACTTCACCTTAAACGATTGAGGTGCTACTGCACTACAACACCGTCCACAACCTTGCAACATGACCAATGTAGGCAATCACAAGATCCCGATTGCGCAGTACGCCAGCTGTAGGCTGGCCCGTCTATGTAAACAATCTGCCACGCACACTGACCTCTCGCCCCCTCGCCTTAAACGATAACAAAGCAGAACCCACCGAGAGTTGCTGCATGGCGTTCTTGAGCTGGTCCGCCATTTTTTCGCTCGCAAAACTCGTAGGAGTTGGACGACTCACAGATCTGCAAGATTGACATCTCAAAGAGCAGAAATGTTTCAAAAGCCAGATCCATGCATAGAACGGATATAAAAACGCCTATGCAATGTTGCAAGACCCAAGTGGCTCAACAAACAGGAACACTGTCTAGAATCGCAATGAGAGCGGAGGTAAAACTTCCAAGTTGATGTGGTCACTATCGAACGGAAGGGTAAATGTTGAAGGAAAGCCTCCGAAGTCATGTAATACGGAAGGTTAGGCTCCCCAGCACCGGTAACCCGCGTGCTGTTGCGTCGCATCCGCCCTTGGCTTTTCGACCGACAACAAGAAAGCTATTAGACCTGAATTTCACAATGCTCATTCGGATCGGACGCGACTGCAATCGTTCCCGTGAATCGTCTGCTAGGGCACTGCAGTGACTCACATTATGACATTGTTATACTCTGCCACAGCCCTATCGCAGTCGCAACAGAAGAAACCCGCACTAGACCTATTACTTCGTCGCTGTCACGGGCATCGGTCGCAGTGCCCCACACTGCGCCCGATTCCCGCGGCAGCGCCCGACTGCGGCACGGTTCCAACATTTTAATGTATGCCACCCATCTGCAACCCTGCGACGCGACCGGCGCCTGCAGTGTTCCCGTGACCACACTTTCCAAGGTGAAAGTGTGAGTCCCGGGACGGATTCGTAACAGATGAGCGAACCTGTCGCGGTTGCAGACTGGAGGTATAACAAGGGACTTACAGATCAATCGCACGCATGTGCGATAGTAGTCGTGTTACTGGTAACGTTCTTGAGTGGTTTCGGATGTCTTGCTCACTATTTTCGGTGATAAGAGCCACCCATACGTTCAAGGTCGGGTTCAAACTTCCCACCACGAGCGACTGTGCATGAGGAGCTGTCGTTGCTCACCCGTGCATGCTGCGCCGAGGTTCGTAAACGTCGCGTGCGCCGAAGCGGCATCACTGCAATTTTAGTGGAATCAAGTAAGGTGGCTTCTAGAGTTCGGCGAGCTGCCACACGAATAAGCATATAACTACATACTCGCAGCATCACCGCATGCGAGCTCTCCTGTGGCAAAATGGTAGGGGGGGGGGGGTTCAGTTTTTGCCGCACTGCGAGTACAATACTACTCTCATAGTCAGTGCAGGCGCCCGACGACAAAATTCTCGCGGAGGGCTTTCATAGATCACTTGCACTGCGAGGATGCTGCGAACAGTTTCACGCACGCATTGCGAGTACTTCTAGAATCATGTCTAGTACCAACAAAACGTTTTGTGATGGCGCTTTGTGTTTTAAGACACGACATCAGTTCAAGAAGTGATGCATATCAAATAATGTAAGAACTTTCACATGATTTCAATCTTCGTGTTCGTCTCTTTGTAGACTCTGGAAGATCCCTAGTGACCTGTTGATTTCGATTATCACCACAAGCGCAGCGGTGGACCTCGGTTAAATATAACTCATGATAAGGAGGTTCCGACGAAAAAGCCACCGCGCCGCTCTGTGATAACCGAAAACAGGAGTTCACTTAAAATGAACCAGAGTCTCCATATGCGTTTGTTGTTTGAGGGTGTTTTTTTAGTCTGCTGCCAAAACAGCATAGTCAAGCACTGTTGTCCCGTACAACAATGTATGACAAGTTTGAATAGATTTGAAGACGATTAGGTACCGATACAAAACCGCGCTCCACAGCCATTCACGCAGTGGCTCACGCTCAACCCTAATTGAGATTAACACTGCCTGCAGCTCGCAGACTCGATAGGCCTCCGCATAGCCTGGCGGCAAAAGTCGCGTCGACACGTTGAATGATTGAGGGCGACTACGCAGCATCGTGTCTGCCCTCTATTCCCCATTATTGCGGCGCGACTTTGGCCGCCACACTATGCGTAGGCCTTGAAAGCTAGTTGGGAGAGGTTCTGGGCCACGCCCCCAACCTCTCGCTCTGCGAGCAACTCGCAGAACTCTAGATTTCCCAGTATTTGGCGCTGAAGACCCTTCCACACAATAGTGGGCCTTTCGTGTTCGCAGCCCGAGCGATACTCACCTGACAGTGACGCGCAATCAGGCGGGTGAGCAATGCCATGGAGCCAATGTGCATATTAAGCATCCCGACTTACAATCGATATGTCGACTGCACCGCCTCCGACACTGGCAGCGAACTCCTACAAGAAAAAACGACGATCGCGGTCTCCCACAGGAGCTGTTTTGTTCTGTAGGAGACCGAACTAAAGAGAAGCGGTCTCCTACAGGACACGCTGCCGCATCGCTTCCATTGGGTCTCCTACAGGACAAAACAACTCCGGTAGTTCACCTGGAACGCGCAGGTTCAACGATTGATCGAACCCGCGCGTTTCACGATACGCTTGCGCAACGGGTGGAGAACCGATACGCCCATTTAGGTGCTTTGGAGACAGGGTTCCTCATATCTTGGGAAATGGGGGAAGAATGCTATTGGGGCATCATCCCCTACAGTAAATTTTGCCAATGACAAAGTTGTCAATTGGGGAAGTATGAAAATCTTGCTTCGATTTTGATGAATTCGAAAACTAGGCGGTTTTGGCTTGATTCCAGCAAACATTATTTGAAATTCCATCCAAACTACCGCACAAGTTCCGGTATCCTACAGGAATATCACAGGACTCCTACAGGAGAAAACCAGGACACCTATTGCAGGGGAGACTAGGCCTCCCAGCGAACTCCTTTAGGAAGTTGTCAGATGTAAAGCCGGGTTCATACTCCACAATGACGGGCGACGCCTCCAACACTGGCAGCGGAACCCTCAAGGAGTCCGCTGCCAGTGTCGGAGAAAGGATTATAATTTGCCACCGGCACAAAATTCTCACGGAGTGTTGTAGTTTTTTCTTGCCGGAGTTTTCCATGAATAGGCCCCAATACCGTGTTACCTTTATCACCGGTGAGGCTGTTTCCCTAATCCCTAGTGTGTTCAGCATCAGCCGCTCACCTCCGAAGAAAGATGAGAGCCACATCGCTCTCAATTTCTTTTATACCCTACCCTTTATCAATTGGGTATCATCAATTTTGTTTACCGTGAGAATTTTGTGCCGGTGGCAATTTATAATCGTCTGTGTCAGAGGCGTCGCTGGTCGTTGTGGAATATGAACCCGGCTTTACATCTGAAAACTTTTTCCCACCCTTAACATATCGACCAGGTTACACTAGTCGAGCTCTGTTTCCAGTTTTCTGGGTCTATTCACGATATAGTATATCTGCAAGGTGACGGCGGTCGCTGAACGTTCGACTACGGTGCACCTCCCGAAGCAGGGATGTGGCTATTAAAAGCACGGATTCATGTCGCTAGACGGCCATGGTAGGGTTGACACTTCCCGCGACTAGCGACGGCGATAGCGCATATCACGCCTGCCGATTTTCAGTCGATACTGATGGTAAACATTGCGTAGGGTCACCCGCCACTGGAAATGTGATCCCAATCGAACTCCGCACTACCCAAACTGTGAAGAGAATATACTCTTTAGGATTACTACACGATAACCATTAGTCGAAAACCTGGTGCTATGTGGGAGGGGGGGGGCACTGAAGCATCGTACTTGGCCACGCCCATTTTTCCGTGCCGCAATGACTCCTGATTTTGGCAGGGGAGGAAACCCCGGGTAGGTGCTCCAGATTCAGTGCGGCACAGTAAAATGAGCGTGGCCAAGTCGATCGCCCCATAGTGCCCCCCCTTCCCACATAGCACCGAAAACCCGGCTGCGACTGCCCCGGTGAACACATATTGGATGGAAACATGGACGAATGAGGATCAAAAAAGACACCCGATGAAGTCGCCTGCAGGATGTGGCCATCCCGATGGATATATACGAGACACGTGGTAAAAAAAAACGCTCTTTGGGGCAGCTCGTGTCCCTAACAGTAGTGAAGCAGCCCGTCCTCCAGCGTTGCACATCGTGGAATCCTATCGATGACGTTTCCACTCGGACCAGCTCCGGCCATCCCCACAATTTGTTCAGTTTTCCATCTCCAGTGTGTCGAGCATTGAAAGGCAATCGACGAAGCCGGCTACGGTTGGCAATAGTGCCCCATCTAGTCTTCTTTGTGTCCCATTTCCCATGCTCCCAATACGTATCGACCGCGCCAGTTGCAGCCGAACGGCCGATAAGCCTCTTCCAGAGTTCGATCACCGCGCCACACAATGGGATCGCAATCATGAGCATCGATCGAGGTCACGTCGCACGTCGATCTGCATTCAAAACATGCCATGGCGGCGATCAGCGTTCGAACTTTGAAGGAGGCCTTAGGGACCGGAATTTATTTCGACCACTGAGAGGTGAATTCCTGGATTTTTCGACGGTCATAGGAATTTTGGGCATAAATCTCATATGTTCCTACTAGTTTCCCCATAATTCCTAGGAGCATCCCAGATTACTCTCCCACATTCGGACGGTTCAACTACCGTGGAAAACCCGTTGAACTAATGTCCACACTGGAAATCAGCAGAATTTCCCCATTAGTTCAACGGAAATTGCTCGGTAGTTGATGCGGATTTCCACTAAGGTTGAACAGAAGTGCTGATTGGAGGGAAATTCAAATAATTTCTGCATGGATATTACCACACGTTCTAGCTAGTTTCTCCTTACGGTTGAATGTTATCCCTATATACCTGAGCTCACCTGGCACCCAACCAAGTGTGCACTTTGGGGGGTAGACAACAGGGCCGCCCAACTGGGACACGCCCACCCGAGAGTGCCTCTTCGGGCGCTCCCCAATCTCGTCCGCGCCGAGGGGCGGAGACGGGCCGCCCAACTGGGACACGCCCACCCGAGAGTGCCTCTTCGGGCGTGCTCATGAAAAATCTTCTGTGCTCATGAAAAATCAAACAAAATGCGAGTGCTCCGCCTCTTGCCGGAATACAGTTACGGAGCTTCGGGAGTGAAAAATATTGTGGCATTGGGACGCGTTTTCCTACCCGTACCATCTTCTCGATCACTACCGCGCCGTTTCTATCGATTAGAAGATGGACGACAGAAGCATTGCAATCTTCAGAATATGCATGCTCGTGTTAAGGGAATGATCAATTCAGAGGTAGTAGGTCTACTGGACGGCAAAGGCAAATGATTTTGCTAAATGTGAATTGTCTGTGAAAACGCCGTGAGGAAAATGAATAAGTCGGAGCTCGTAAGAGGCCGCGATTTTCTTAGCTCTTACACTTGGAGTGAAACTCAAATTGGAAATTTTACTTTGTGTGTACGATACACTTCTTAGGGCCCATAACTCTCCTGATTTTGGAAGGGGAGGGAAACCCTGGGTTGGTGCAAAGTCTGTTGGGTGTGAAAATGATGGCGCGGACGAGTTCCGCGACTTGGAAGAAAAAATTCGCACCCACGTCAAAATTTGGTCCACGCAGAGTTTCAACCAATTGGAGGAATTCGGAAAACTTTTGGCACACGTATAAAACTTTGTAAAAAATCCCAATAGTGGAAAACCTTAATGTGGGTGCGAATATACATGTTTATTTAGGCCAAATGCAAGAAAAAGTAGGCCCAAGCATTGTTGTATACATATGCATTGTTGTATACATATTAAGCAAAAGTTGTTGTATACATATGCATTAACGAAATTGGCTTTTGAGTGTCTTATGTACAGTCGCGCTTGCGATGAGGGTATTAGGTTTCCCGATTTCGGGCCAGGAGATGGAACCCCGGAGTGAAAGAAATTTAGCATCCGAGAATTTCGCCTACCCGGAGCTTCAATCCTCAGCACAAAATCGAATGTAGGTATGGAGCTTCGGGAAGGATGGCTCATCTTCGTCGGTCGCGCGCGGCCGCAACGCGGCGTTAGCATCGTAGCGCGCCTGCTAGCCCCCTCGCACTCCACCGTTCTTCATTTCACGTATTTCCCACCAAATACTTGGCTTACACGCCTTCATCTTCAGCTATACAATGCACAGGAGCATACTAAGATTATTTATTGTCAATAGAATAACAATAAACTTGACAACTCGTAGGATACACGGAAACGGAGAGAAAAGTACGAGATACGCAGGACACGAGCACGGAGCAGCACTACGCCACAACAACAATTAATTAACGATTATAAGACGCAGTAAGATCAGGTCTAGAACGGAACTGTTGAGGCCCCTGATAACTACTGTTTGTGCAGATGGCTTTTTCAAGTCGCTCTCAATACGCAAATAACCGTTGTGAAATGGCGCCTTCTAACAATACTAGTAATTTTGGCCTTCTTCACCTCCTTGGAGATTGAAAACATCATTAAGGGGTAAATAAGGCCAAAATGCCGGAGGAAGACTTGATCCAATGCGAATCTGCGACCACTTCTGTTTCTCGAAGCGAAGGATGACAAACGCCCTTATATGTACTCTGCCAACCCGTAGCTAGATGCCTCCGAGGGCGCGGCCTGTAACGCCGCCCCATTCCATGTAGCGAGAATTTACGGCTTTTAGTTACGATAGCTAAAACCCGCATATTCTTGTATCGACGGTATAAGGGTGCAATTTCTACGCTTGTTCTACGTAAAAACGAAGGCTAAATTCGATACATTGATCTCTCTGTCGCTAAACCCGTATATTCTCGCTATAATTTTGTAGCGGGAATCTGCGGATTCAATGACAGCCTGTGTTGAAATGCAATCTCAAACCCGCGCTGGCTACGGGGAACGCAGGGAGGCCGTTCGAACAGTGTTAGCCCAGTCAACTCACGTAGTGATCACTTGACACTCTGTGGCTGAGGGTAACACAGTGTCGCTCTCTGGAAGACTTTGCTAAAGATAATTTTGACCGCTGGGATGCTGCAGACCGTGGGGGAAGGAACGGTAATGCGGTTGATCGCAGCTGTAGACGCCTTTCTAGAACGGATCCTGACTGGGTGTGTCGATCGACCGAGTGCTGTAACTAGAATTTTCGTAGAATATGAGGGTGCCGTAGCTATGATTTCACCAGCCGAGGCTAAACTTTCCGTAATTTACGTAAATTCTCGTGTCGAAATTAGACTAGGTGCCTCCGAAACCCTGGGCATCTCCGGTTTCCGTGTGAGGCATCTAGCTACGTGCTGGCAGAGTAGGGCATGGGCACATATGACATGTTGCGCTGAAGTTTGCATTAATTGTACTACATGTAAGGAAGGAATTTGGAGACCTGAAGAGATCGATAGCGATTGAGCCAGCAGTAAAATATGGCATTTCCTTCGTTGATCTCCTCATTTCCCAAATTGTTACCCTAATACTGAATTTCTGTGAGCTTAGATTCCTAGAACAGATGACTCCTTACATGCAATTTCAATTACCCTTATTATATTTCAATCCATACTTCGTTGTATTAGTCAGCAGCTTTCCATCACATATATTCTTCTTTCCAATTAACATAATTCTACATCTATCGGTAAAAGAGGCACGTATTCGAGAAGTCACTCGGCATGTGCAAGTATCACGGTGGGGGGCGATTCTAATCATATTAGTTGATGGAGACACTAGCATCACTCCATACAACTAGATTTAATAGAAATTATGTTGGCACTTGTTTTTTGTTTCATTTATTTCTGGTCGAAAGTGTAAATTGTCAGGTAACCTATTATCACTGCATTCTTTAACATTTACGACCTATGATTAATGACAAGAAAAGCTCGAATGTTGAGCGAAAAGTACAGTCGCCTACTCGGTTTAGCCCGAGAGAAAGATCTATATTTGAAGAAGTAGCAATATAGAAACTGCAGTGCAAAGCTTACGAAGAATCCGCATAATGGGACTGCCAAACTTTTATTGAGGGAAAAGTAGGCGAAAATACGTTTTCAGAGAATCATTACGTTTGTCGGGGGTCTCTACAACCCCGATAAAGAGTGCGAAGCTGCCGAGATGTCGTACGTTCGTGCCGTGGCAGTGTGGAGGAAAGAAGATCGCCTCCGTGCAAACCGACGTCAACCCCTCCGAGAAGAGGGTTTTTGTCATGGGAGAGGTGCTGGTCGGCCGCAGCTCTCCTGAGGATTTTATTACAAAGGGCCGGCGTCGAGAGGAATCCAGGTCCAGCACGGAAATATCCATGTGCCACCTGCGGCGAGGATGTTACCTGGCATAAAACAAGTGTCCAGTGCTTCGGATGCCAAAGGTGGGTGCACTTCTCCTGTTCGGGCCTCAGTTCTGTGAGGCATCATGACTCATCCTTTCGTTGTGTTCTATGCTCTGCCCCCAACAACTCTGATTCCTCAATTACCAACCGCCCCCTCTCCATTGTTCACATTAATCTCAACGGCCTTCGCAACAAGTTATCTGAACTCTCTCTATTCGCACGTTCTCATCACCCGGATGTTATCATGGTTCAAGAAACCAAGCTCTCTCCATCTACCACTTATCCCCAACCTAACATTCCGGGCTACACCGCCTATCACATGCCAAGGACAGCTCTTGGGGCGGAGTGTCTACTTTCGTTCAATCTGCCTTACCTTCTCACATTATCCTAATACTCCTAAGGACGGTACTCTCGAGTACATTCCTGTCCACCTCCCTCAAAACCCCTTTATCTCTATTTAACATATATATTCCTCCTATATCATCTTGTCCCCTCTTATAATCCTATTCCCTCCTTAAGCAGTTGTACGACTGCTCACTCTCCCCTTCAGCTGTCTTTGCGGGTGACTTCAATGCTCACACGTTCTGTTCCGCTCTTGATTCTGACGCCAGAGGGGAAGATGTCGAAGAATGGGCTGAGGAGTGTGACCTGGTTATCCTCAATGATGACCAGCCCACTCGTCTCCTGCCAACGGCCGACCGTCTAGCCCAGACATCTCTCTTGTGTCATCCAATCTCTAATGCTTGCACGTGGTCCACATCCACAACTCTCTCCAGTGATCACATTCCCGTCTTTGTCTATATTGATCTCTGACTCTCTTGCCCCTTACTCTGGTTTTCGTCATCGTACTTATCTTAATTTAGGCCTAGCAGACTGGACCCTGTTCCAGAGATGTTGCACTTCGCCATGCGGTCGACTACCCATGGAATGGTGATGTTCATCAGAAAGAGCGCCATCTAACAAGTGCCATCCGCAAGGCCATGAAAGCTGCAATTCCTGAGGGTCGTGTCAAGACCTTTTTCCAAATGTCAGCAGGGAAATACTGCAGAAGATAAGAACCAGAGATGAGAAGAGAGCCGCAGACCATCTAGACCCGGACATAGCTGTGCTGGATAACGAGATCAAGCAGGATCTGGATAAGAACAAGAAGGAATGCTGGGAGAAGTTCACTGAAAGCTGAATTTCAAGGCTGACGGAACTACGACGTGGAAAGTGTTGAGGAAAATTTCCGGCAAGTCCGCTCCTCGATGAGCTCCGCTATTGAGTTCGAGGAGAACGTCTTCAAATCAGGGAAAGCGGCTGCTTATGCGCTCGGCAAGAACTTCTTCATCACACGTGCCAAGCGAGGCGTGCAGAACAGAGTCACGGGTAGAGAAGTGGGCCGGGTGCCCCTCATGGACGCTTCTGGGGCCTTTACTCTTACGCAAGTAGAGAAGGCTATCAAAGAAATGCGGAATTCGAAGGCTATCGGACCTGACGGTATCTCCCCAGCCATCCTGAAGAAGCTTCCACGGAACTTCTACCGATGCTTGCAGATATCATTAACACTTCTTTCCGGACCTGCACTCTACCCCCAAGCTTGAAGACAGCCAATGTGATACCGTTGCCAAAGCCAGGCAAGTCCCAAAGCACGGCAAAGGGCTTTCGACCAATAAGCCTGTTATCGCCCGTCGCTAAATTAGCTGAAAAGTTGATCGTGACGGACCTGGCTGATCAAAATGAGCGACAGCAGCATCAGCATGGGTTCAGGAAACTTCACTCCACTACTACAGCTCTATTAGAGATCGTGAGCTTTGCGGTTGATGGGTTCAACATGAGAAAGCCCTGAGAACGGTGGCCGTCGCCCTCGACCTGAGCAAAGCGTTTGACTCTGTTAACTTGGGACTGCTGTCCGAGAAACTGCTCAAGTCGTCGCTACCATCATGGCAGAAGCGATGGATTGCAGCGTTCACTAAAGGCCGCCGTGCTAAGGTTCTGTTCCAGAATCATGTATCCGATAGCATTCCAATAGCAGCCGGTGTTCCGCAAGGCGGAGTGTTGTCCCCTGCCCTATTCAGCCTGTATCTTGAGGACATTCCAGGCTTCCCAATGATGTAAGGATTGTTATGTATGCCGACGACATCACCATCATGTGCCAGGATCGTGACCTGCAGATAGCCGCTAACAAGATCAGCGCCTATCTCGTCGAGTTGAAGCTCTTCCTCGATAAAATGATGCTCACAGTCTCTGCCGCAAAATCCTCTGTTTCAGTGTTCACAACGAACACCAAGGAACACAGTGCCCATCCAGATGTCAAATGGGATGGTGACCTGTTGCCAGCAGCAAAATTCCCCAAGCTGCTTGGCCTTATTCTTGATCCTCACTGAAGTTCCACAAAAACGCGGAACAGAAACAAACAGTCGTCAAGGCTAGACTTAATATCTTGAGAGCTCTCGGAGGAACATCATGGGGAAGCAACCGAGAGACTATATTGAGAACCTACAGAGCAATACTTCAGCCGGCTCTGGAATATGCGGCACCAGTGTGGCAGCACCTGGTGTCTGACAGCTCCTGGAATAAGCTGCAGCGTGTACAGAATGCTGCGCTTAGAATTGCTACCGGTTGTGCAAGGAGCTCCCCGGTGGAGCATCTTCACGCGGAGGCCTGCATATTGCCGGTCAAGGAGCATTGTGAACTCCAGGCACAGCAGATGTATATTAATGTTCTGAGGCAGCCGAATCATCCGTCAAAGAGAATCATGAAGCCCATAAGAGAGAGGTCGATTAGGACGCCGTTCGCCGATGCTCCTCGTAAAGTTGATGTACAGAGATGGGCCGACTCCAACATGGAAAGGCTTCGTCTTCTGCGTGAGGAGCACACGCAATTTGTTCGAGGATATCTAGCAAAGGCGGCTGTGAACCCTATCTTGGGAACGGTGCCGCCTCGGGTTTGCGAGTCCGAGTCTCAACTCGGCAGACGAGCCAGATGTGCTCTTGCATCGCTGCGCTGTGGTCACTCTATTCTGCTCATGTCTTACGTCAACAAGATCGACAGCAGCCGACCAGACGCATGCCCGGACTGTGGTGCTCCCGGACACGACACGGCGCACTTGTTCATGTGCCCGAAGAGACCTACCTCCTTAACAACAATGGACCTTTGGACGAATCCTGTGAAGGCCGCCCAGTTCCTCAACCTATGACAAAAACCACTTTGAGGCTGCAGAAGAAGAAGAAGAAGAAAAGAGTGCGAAAGGGGACAGCAGGCGCGCTACGATGCTAACGCCGCGTCGCAGCCGCGCGCGACCAGCGAAGATGAGCCATCCTTCCCGAAGCTCCATACCTACATTCCACAAAATCGATGTGTTCTTCACTTCAAAGATTTGCCATTCACACAAAAACATTAATTATGCACGTGCAGATCGCGGCCGGCATAGCGCTATAACAAAACCTGGGCCGATGATTACGTGAGAACTGGTCCGCGCCGCGATTTCGTAAGCCCTGATACCTGGGATTAAACTCGAATAGAGAATCCGACTTTGTGTGGAAGTTTCACTTCTTGAGGCCCACGATAGAGCACCAGTGTTGGTGCAGGAGCAGGCAAATGCAGGCACTCGCACCCCCACTCGACTCGAAGCAGAGCCCGAGGAGTTAGCACTTGACAATCTCAGGGAGTCGGGGTGTTCTATTCGGCCACGATTGGCTTTGGACTCGACTACAAAGCGCTTGGACGACGATACGGCCACGTACTTTCCGTGCGCCACGTGGCCTAATCGTCGTCCAAATGAGAAGCACGTGGCGCCAATCACAGCCGTTCCACTCAGCCACGATACGCTTTCGATTCGACTACGATGACTTTGGACGACGAACGAGCCACAATTCCCATGATTGAACACGTTGATCGCTCGCTTCAGAACTGACCCGGAGCATGTCAGCCGCACAGCACGTATATAAGGGGCTCGATCCCAAAGAGAGCGCAGTGCGCCTTTCAGGCCGCTCCTGTAAGGTGACTACGAGTCACTTTCTGGACGATTTTTGAACCGGTAAGAGGTCTCCCCCACGGTCCTCAGCGAGGGGAGCTCCCTTGCTATCGACCGTGGCGAAAGTGATGTCCCTGTCGCGGACTACTGCGGGGGTGATCCCCTACTGCGGTCCATGACTTGGACCGTGTCCTTGTTGGGGGAGACCCTCCCAGCACCACGTGCTCAAATCGAACAGGCCACGTGCTGTTGCATGGGAAACGGGGGTTCGGGGAAGGCTTTGTCTCTCTGCGCCACGTAGTCCTATCGAACAGGCCACGTACTCCTCGGAGCAGCACGTGCTGCTGCAAAAGTTCCTTTCCACTCGACTAGGTACCCGATTGGAAAGCCTATCGTGGCACAGTAACCGAGGTGCTATATGGGAAGGGGGGGGGGCCCACTATGGCGCGATGGATCTGGCCACGCCCATTTTACTGTGTCGCAATTTGAGCACCTAACCGGGGTTTCCCTCCCCTGCCAAAATCAGGAGTCATTGCGGCACGGAAAAATGGGCGTGGCCAAGTGCGATACAACAGTGCCCCCCCTCCCACATAGCACCTTAACCGAAACACAGAAAAATGGTTCGAGCACCGTAATCAAAACTCAGCCGTAAATTATATTGCGTCATGTGTAATTGCACCGAATACACCAAAATCTTTTAATTCACGCCTAATTTGATTTTTTTCGCAGTGCAGCACGTCACCAGGACAGCTATGAATTCCCAGAAAGAAGGTTTCTTTTTGTTTTGTAGTTCACGCCTTGACTCGGTTGCTGTGGGGGATGATCAGTGTGATTGCATCAGTGGGGATAGAACTTACGACCCAGTCAAGAATTGAATTGCAGAGAAATGAGATTTCTTATCAATTTCGGGCGAGGCTAGGAGAGATTGGAGGATATTATCCAGGGGGGATCCTAATTGCCGATTGATTCCTTGTTTCCAACGTTTCAGCTAGGTTGAGCAGGGTTGCGACTCGGCACAAAGGGACGCAAACTTTGGAAATTCTTTCAACAAAAATGAAAATTTTGAGGGGACTCGAAAAAATTTTAAGAAGGAATTTCCTCCAAACCACTTAATAAGCGAAAATGAGGTAGTATTCGCCCTCTGATAAGAACAGAGATTGCTGTTTCTGCAGAGGCCGTCGTTAAAATGTACGTTACGGTGGGTATACGGTAGTTGGGGCAAAATCAGAATTCAGTCGAAATTTCTAATCAAGGATTATTCGGTGTGCTGAATACAATGCTGATGTCCATTTGTCGAGGGGGGAGGTCGTAGAAAGTTTTCAATTTTTTCCAAAATTGTGGCCAACAGCTTCGCTCGCCGAAAATATTCGAGGTCGTAGCTTTGCCAAAACTTGAAATTGAAAAGTGAAGTTCGAGTGGGTGAAAGTGATAAAAAGACGTCACCACGGCCTGAAGGGACCGATTTCCCCCAAAAATTGCGACGATTTTAATACGACATGGCGTGTTTCTTTTTGTGAGCCAGACATTGCTGCCGTTGGAGGGCTTACCTAATCGCAGGCCGTTCTCTGATTCCACCAGGCATGTTTTGTGATTCAGTTCAACGCAATGCGCTCGTACGTGCCACACATTTTTACCACAGTCAATTTGCAACGTAAACGAGAAAAAAATAGACGTAAAATGCGTTATTTCGTTCATTCAAAGGTGCTATGTGGGAAGGGGGGGGCACTATGACGCGATGGACGTGGCCACGCCCATTTTACTGTGCCGCACCAAATTTGAGCACCCACCCGGGGTTTCCCTCCCCTGCCAAAATCAGGAGAGTCATTGCGGCACGAAAAAATGGGCGTGGCCAAGGGAGATACAACAGTGCCCCCCCCTTCCCACATAGCACCCATTCAAACACCACAGTGTTGACTTACGTCCGAATCTAGACGGTGCACTGCGAAAAAAATCAAATTAGGCGTGAATTAAAGATTTTGGTGAATTCGGTGCAATTACACACGATACAATATAATTTACGGCTGAGTTTTGATTACGGTGCTCGAACCATTTTTCTCTGTTTCGGGGTGCTATGTGGGAAGGGGGGGGGCACTGATATATCTCACTTGGCCACGCCCATCTTTCCGTGCCGCAATGACTCCTGATTTTGGCAGGGTAGGGAAACCCCGGGTAGGTGCTCAAATTTAGTGCGGCACAGTAAAATGGGCGTGGCCAAGTCCATCGCGCCATAGTGCCCCCCCCTTCCCACATAGCACCTGTTTCGGTTACTGTTATCGTGGCCGAATAGGACACCCGAATCTCTGAGATGGAGTGAATCAGTCTAAGCCCGCCTCGAGACGGTTCGTATGTGCCGCTGGTTTGATTTTGGCGTAGAACATTGCGTCGGCGCCGCCGTCTGCCGGCGCTGCGCACGCGACGCAACACGCAGCGCGGCGATAAGCCCAGCAGTTCAACGCAGCGTTGTCATCAGTTCAACTCCACGACAAAATAGTCTCAGTAGCTCAACTCGAACGTCGTTGTCCCCAAAATTCAACGCTGCGAATGGCTGAGTTTCGGTGCTATTTCAGCGCGATGCACTTAAACATGCCCATTTTACAGTGCGGCACTAAATTTGAGCACCTACACAGGGTTTCTCTACGCTGCCAAAATCAGGAGCCACTGCGGCGCGGAAAAATGGGCTTGGTCAAATGCGACACAGAGCCCCCCCTAAGGCCATTATTTTTTTCTCTTTCTGCCCTGTCGCGGTCGCAGACCAGAGCGACGTCGCAGTCGCTGAGGGTCCGTTGTGCTATGCCATACATCACGCCACCTTACATCTGACACGCGCTATAGCCCGCGCAATTGCAGACAAATCAATAACCCCGAATCAACAGCAAATCAGTTTAGTTTCAGCTCTATAAAGAGGAAGGCTCCAACATTTTTACATTTAGGATGAGGTGGAAGTTTTCAGGAGAGAAAAGAAAGAAGGAACTACAAAAAAAAAGAAACCCGAAGAAACCCGCACTAAACCAATTACTCCGAAGCTGTCGCGGGCATCGGTTGCAATGCGCCACACTGCGACCGATGCCCGCGACAGCGACCCAATGCAACACGGGTTTAACATTTGAATGTATACCACCCATCTGCGACCGGTGCATGCAGTGTTCCTGCGACAACTTTTTCATGGTGAGTGTGGGTCCCGACACGATTCGTAACAGATGAGCGAACCTGTCGCCGTCGCAGACTGGAGGTTTAACAATGGCCCTAGATAGCACTATAATCCCAATTCGACCAACCTTGTCGGGTAGTTCACGCTCTCACAGAAATGTGGGGAGCGGTCATTGCTCACCCGTGCGTTCTGCGTCGCGGTCGGTGAGCGTCGCGCGCGGCGGGAAGGGCGGCGGCGCGACATCCCAGCATTCAAGTGAAATCAAGTAAAGTTGCATGTTTTGAGGCACTATTTGAGTTGCTGTGTGCGTTTTATGCAGCTGACGATAACGTTTTGCCGTATATGGTGCAGATGACTCTCCCACACGACGGCGACTTTTCCGCGTTCGCCGCGCGCGCGACACTCACCGGGCCGTGACGCGTACGCACGCAGGTGAGCAATGTCATGGAGCCCAGAAATGTTCCCACTTCATTCGTGTTACGCTCCACCCAGCCCGTTCTTTTCTGACGGGACTTTGAGCGCGCCCTAGATACCAATCGAACGAGTAAGTCGGGAGAAAATTCGATCGATTACTATCTAGCACACTTGCGAACGGCTGTCAGTATCCGCCGCACGCAGCAGGAACCAATCAATATGCACCCAGCGAACGCAGGCATCGCACCGAGCGCTCCGAGAAGCATTATGAACAAATAGTGCCTTACATGGTCTTTGTGGTCTCGAGACCTCAGCGAGAACAGGAATTGGTTCAAACCAGCTAGGGGGGCACTCAGAATTCAAATGATGATACCGCTCTCACAGACCGTAGGAATTCTCACACTTTTTCGACTCAGGGCCAAAACAGAAGAGGGGGTAAAACGTATACAACAAGCCTCTGAGGGATAAAAAGCCGGATAGAACTATATAACCAAGAAAAGTCAAAAAAAAAAGTAAATCTGGCCAAGACATTCTTGGATGAAAAATCTCAACTGTTAGGATCATTCGTAACAAAAGTGAACCGTGTATAGAATACAAGAGCCACCCTGGTGCTAGCAGGGATCTCGGATGAAACAAAGGATACACCACCGATCATTACATTAGACACACACACACGAACGACCAGCCGTCCAACCCCCCGACGGTGGAAGAAATGGCCAATCGATGGGGCGGGGCGGCCAAGTTCATCACGTGACTGCGTATCGACGGTAGGTCACGGCACGATTGCGCGAGTACTGTACTGGGGCGACCCACCTGGGCGATTACAATGGTTCTGGCCAATTGTAAGGCCCTAAACTTGGACAGAAGTGTCACCCAGGGTAATAGTAAGGATTGACCTAGCCTAATAGGTAGAGATAAGGAGAGGTCAGTGGGCCAGCAAGGCAGAATACTATAATTTTCATTGGAAAATACACAGGAAATTGTGGATAAATCCTTATTCAGCTACTCCTAGACTTCAAAACTCTCTCTTTTTTAGAAGCATTTTCCTTTTCAGTGTATTCTACCTTTTTCATCACGAATTGAAGTGTGTTTCTTTCCAGATAATCAAAAGTGTTCATAACAGACACTTTTTTATTCAAGCGGAATTCATCATGCAAAGCGAATGGAAAGTTTCTCTTCAACTAAACCACCAATGATAATATACACCTGCAAACACCGAAGTGAAGAACTTCTTAAAGCAATAAAGCCTATAGAATGCTGATATTTTTATTCCATTTATCCCAAGGACGAGGACAATTTTTCTACTTTTTTGCTTTTTCATTATTTTTTATTAAGAATGCTTTATTCTATCAAAAGAAAAAAACTTGACATTACGTCAGACAGATAATCAAAGCTGGTTTTCGAATGAAGAATTAATCATCAAATTAATGAGGAACTAAAAGTCTGACAGGTGGCTCAACAACTTACTTGTATTTTTTCCGGGTCTTCCCTTTTAAAAATCACAGATGAATTATTTTATCCTAAATGGTCAAGTGAACCCTTCGAATTTGTGCCTCTATACCCATTTTTTCAGATATGGAATTTCCAAGTAATTTTTTCTTGCTAAATTTTCAGCCCGAATTTCCGGGCTCACTAGTTTTGAATGAAGGATTTAGTATGCAAACTCTGTCCGAATAAGACTGTCCGCCCACGCGGTCCGCGAGCGCGTTGATCGGCCCTTCGATTTCAGACCTGTTAATCGAATAGCAGGAATCTCAGACGATTAGTGAATAATATCCCATTCAGCTGTATCCGAGTCGTGGAAAGAATCGTCCGAAAAATGCCTTCGCGATGGCCGCCCGACACGCACGCCTACCGTATGGGCGGGCAATTTTATTCGGAAAGGTTTTATGATTGAACCACTTTTAGAAAAAAAAATAATTCTAATTTTCTTTTCAAAATTCGCTCCTTCAATTTTTCGAGCGTAGTAAGAACAGAATAAAGCCAAGTCCAATAAAAATAATAAAATAAATAACAAGTTCAATAAGAGTTTCAAGAAGCAACGAAAAATCGAAGTTTGAGAACCCTTTGCGAACGAAGTGTGGAAACTACTCGTTTGCAAAAAAAAATTGAAAACAAAAGCCGATTTTTTTCCTGCCCGACTATTTTTTTTTACTATTCAAACGGAACAAAAAATACCTATTTATTTATTACGGTCAACGCTCAATAGTTCGAATTTTGCAAATAAAAACCTTTTATACCGAAAAAAAAACCCTGAATGTCATCCAGTTTCACTCTTACTATGGTTTTAATAGAATCACACGTTCTCTTCGCTAATTACAGAAAGAAGTGGGATAATTCGGGAAGATGAAAGGAGTATGCGTATTGTGATGGCCTTGTTCGGACATAGGCGGTCTCACAAAGCCAATT
Organism: Aplectana chamaeleonis; assembly: GCA_029168955.1. Lineage (NCBI taxonomy): Eukaryota > Metazoa > Nematoda > Chromadorea > Rhabditida > Cosmocercidae > Aplectana > Aplectana chamaeleonis. The sequence goes on from JAPDOI010000773.1 coordinate 56,388, forward strand.
GTGTATTGCGCACTCAATCAATCGGTTTAAACATAATCTCTTCGATACTTCATCATATCGATTCGGCTTCAGAAAGGAGGATTATACAGATGTGTGATATCGCCTTAAACTCTCCCCGACCTGAGACCAATTTTGCTAAAGGAAGTCTGATATTTCGCCTGTCGATGTCAACTCTGCTCCAATAGCGAATTCGTTACGGTAAAGTTTGTTCAAAAATAGGGCCAAAACAAATATCTATTTTCTGCAGTGATAGCATCAGTTAATACTGAAGAATACAGATGAATAAAAAGGGCAAAGACAATACATATATCGAAATATGCGACACCGCTTGATAATCCCTGCAGAAATACTTTTTAGAGGTAGTGCTCACGATGGTTTTCGATTCCGAGTTTCCCACTCAAAACAATACGCTGGCCACCCTGTTTTACTAAAATCCTAAAGAAACGTCGAAAAACGCACTAAAAGGCCTCACTTCGGTGGATGCATTTTCTAGCCTGGACTACATAGTTGTCCGATATGATGAACAAGTTTCTTGTGGTCGCGGCCGGAGAATGATGGGATCAAACGAAATTGGAAGAAGTTATCATACAAAACAGAGTTAGTTGTGGTTCAAAAGAAAGAATGCAGCGAAAGAGAGTTGAGAATTTCAAAGAACGGGTACAGAAAGGATTCCGTCGTCCCAACAAACAGTTCCACTGCTTTGAGAGAATCCCCCGCGATCGATCATGGATAGAATCCCCTCGGTTTCTGGTAGGGTCCAAGAGGATACGAGTACGGGTTATCGCGGGACGATTGCGAGATTCTGCCAATCTCAAACCGAGAGCGTACGGCGTTCGTTCATCGATGCTCTTGCGATGCTACATCGCGGAACCGCGAGGAATCGAGCCTGAGACTATCACGGAACGATCGCGAGATTCTACCAGTTTCAACCTGAGACCCTATCTGGAACACGTGAGTACATTCGGGGTTTCACATCACGGAACCGCGATGAGGCAAGATAGGAGCTATCGCGGGATGGTCGCGAGATTTTGCTATACTCCACCCCTGATCGTACCGCGTCCTATCAACCATGCCCTCTCAGTGTTTCATCCGAGCGAGTGTTGCCTATCAGATCAACACGACGCGATAAGGTGTTTGCCTGTGCCGTGTTTTGCGCTGCTTTACAAATCTTCACAACATGAGAGCTCGGGACCGGGGGGGGGAACTATCACGGTACCATCGCCGGTCACAGGTGCATCACGGTACTAGCGCGGTGAACCTGGTAACGATCGCGGTAGCATCCCGGTACGAGCACGTGAATGTCAACGGATGGGTCGATAGGGTAACTATCGCGGAAAGAGCACGGATCGCGGGACGAAAGGGAAACGATCACGGTACCACCGCGGATCGCGGGAGCATCACGGCGCTAGCACGGAAGATTCTCTCAGAGTGAGCGTACAGGGGCGCAAAGAGACTACACCATTTCGTGTACTTCTGCTGAGTTTTCCCAATTAAATCGTCATTTTAGTTCTACCCAGGGGCCAAGTAATCGATTTAGCAAATAATCTAAAAATTGAAGACTATCGCTAAAACTGTCTTTGAGACGTTGTTTTTATTGCAAAGGTTCAAATATTGAAACTTGACATGAACTTGAAACAGAGATGTACCAGGTAAAAACTTCGACGGTTACAGGTGTATATTACAGAAGATTCAAAAAAATAATCAATATCAGTGCAAGTCGCAGACGATTCTGCAGACTTCGTGTGTGAGAAACATTACGACGAAACAGAAGGACGAACGCCCTTTTCTCGATCAACAGGAATCGTTGCCGTCTTTATGGAGCTGTCGATGAGTGTTTCCATAGATATGTCAGATTTATTGTCGCAATAAATGGGATGATGGTACGAATGAAAAGAACTGAGCACATAAACAAAAACCAGCTTTCGCAAGTTGGTCAAATTCCCATTTTATTAATACGACTCAAGTAATTTTTGAACGCTAAGGTTGCGTACAACTCAAAAAATATCCTAAAAAATTATTTTAGAAAAATCCTAAAAAACTGGAAGCGTCGGCATTCAGTATCACCATAAAAAATACCAACTAATCCTTATTCGCCCTTCTTCCAGGTATACTGATTTGAAAATTTGAAAAAGAGAAATGGTGTGGACTTAAAGGCAGTGTCCACGATAAAAACCATGCCTGATTTTTTGGTGGAGATCGGCAGCTGCGGGGCCTAGCGGAACCCTAATGTTGAAAAAGTTGAGAAAAATGAGCTCAAGACGGTCCCCTACGGCCCCAAAGTTGGACACCCATCAGCTCGTCACCCCCAGATGCACTTTCCACGCCCACCGACGTGAACAAATGAATGCTCGAGATTATGAGATGAGCGATGGTTTCCAATCAATAGCCCCGTTCTTCCCTTCATTCTCAACTTCTCTCTCTACTCAGGCCAGCTCGCATACATCGGCTGCAAAAGACGGAAGTTACAAGCCTCGGACAACTCGTCCACCATGTTTCCTTAGCTCAATATTTGAGGGACCATAACTCCGTTCCTTGAAGGTCTTGTGCGATTTCAGAGATATCATTGGAATCAGCATGGGGCCCTTTTCAAGATAGGTGGAAAAACAGAAGAACAATTTCGATCGTGAATACTGCCTTTAACAACACCACGGTACGATTCCAAGGGACAACTCCAACTTCGGATACTAAGGTATTAACACCAACCGGACCAACGGCGCTTGAGAGCATGCCCGGGCCGATCGGGGGAGCGTAGCGGGCGAATGGCGGTAAAGGGGTCTGCAGAGTTGCAGCGATCGGCGAGTGGTCGCCGAGCGTCACCTTTGACGCGGCGACGAAAATGTTTCCTAAAAGGGTCTGCAGAGTTGAAGTGGCGGCGTTGCTCGCAGCGACGAACAGCGCTGGGTGATGCAATATCGATTACATTTGACGGCGAGGGCGAACGACGCGGCGTGCTCAGAAAAATCAAAACAAGTTACTTGTAATATGAATGTAACTTACTTGAATGTCTCAAGTAACCTACATTTATATTACATGTAACATATATTTATATTACATGTAAGTTGCGCTTATGTTACATGTAACTTACATTTGAATTTTCACTATGGATGGCCATTACGTGACGCAGAGGGCGCGTCCCTGGCCACACACTAAGCCAAAGAATGCTGTGCAGGGCCTTCCCTGCTGGTGTGGGGTCAAGTACCTCAAACTGGGGTACATGAACTAACAGCAACACCAGCGGTAAGGCTGACCCCGCGAGTGCGTCGTACATAAGCCTTGGAAATATCCTCTTGGCCGATTTAAGTTACTTGCGACTTATATTGTGCCATTTAAGTTACTTGTAGCATATAGGAGAAGCACTGCATGCAGCAGCCTCTCAGAAATTGAAAATGAGTTACTTGCGACTTATCTCGTCATTTAAGTTACACATCGGAGGCGCAGCGCACGCGGTATCACGCCAATATGTAACATGTAACTTGAATGACCTGAGATAAGCCGCAAGTAACTTACATTGGCTCAGATATGTTACAAGTAACTTGTTTTCGGCCTTTTATGTTACAAGTAACTTGTTTTCGGCCTTTTATGTTACAAGTAACTTGTTTAATTTTTCTGAGTGAAGGGCGACGAGGGGGCACCGCAGTGTTTTGACGCTGCGACGATCCTGCGTCAGGCCTCTTTCAGAGTGCGATCGCTGATCGCCGCGATGACATATTTTGAAAACAGATCGATGGGCGACGCAATCTCGATCGATGCTCATGGTAATCATCCCATCGCGACGCGCGGCGATCGAAGTCTGAAAGGGGCCTCACTGCCAGCGAGCGTCAACCGAGGCGGCGACAATAATGCTTGGAAACATCTTTATCGCCGCGTCAAGGCTGATGCTCGGCGACGAGTCGCCGGTCGGTGCAACATCGACCCGTTAGCATTATTGTCGTGGGGTCGTTGCCGCTCGCTGGCAGTAGCGCAGGGCCGTCGCCGCAACAAAAGACTCTGCGATGCCCCCTTGTCGTCCTTCACGCCGCGTCGGTCACCCTCGTCGCCGAATGTAATCGATATTGCATCACCCAGCGTTGTTCGTCGCTGAAAGTAACGCGACGACTTGAACTCTGTAGACCCCTTAAAGGCAGTGGTCACGATGAAAAACGTTATCGAAAAAAATTACAAAAATCACCTTAGATCAAACACAGCTGAAAAACTATGAAGGTACCGAGGTTGAAAAGGAGCTAGAAATAGAGATTCTAAGGCCCAAAAATGCCAGTTCGTGCACACGTGCACAGCGATGACGAAAAAGATCGCCGTCTCATGCCGAGCAGTCAAAAATCATCGACATTCAGAGGAAGAAATAAATGCTAATTTACCTAATAAATGCAGTTGAGCAATGAAAGAAAGCACTCCAGTCAATGTTTTTGATTAGATGTGCACATAAATCCGAAGGTTCATTGATTGAAATTCATTTTCAAGGCAGCTGATGTTCTTGATATAAGAGGTCATCGATGCCGATGGTGTGGAGTGGAGGCTCGTCCACCATCAAAGACAAGAAAGTTCAGGCTTTAAATTTGGCCCAAAACAGCGGTTTTTTCGCGATTTTTTCTTATAGATCCTACTACTCGAGACCCAGAAAAGGGTTTAGAGGGAAAAAGACGACAAACATATTTGATCGCGACCACTGCCTTTAAAGGCAGCATACACGCTCGCAAGCATAGTCGAGATAACAGCAGAGATAGGTCCGCACGGCCCGTACTATGTCGTCAACGACGTTTGAAGCGCTGAAAACTGTCCAGGATGACAATATTTGACAATGTTTGAGCAATCTTGCCTTCCACGCCCGTATTTTCACACCCCTTCGAGTAACAGAATGGGAATCGATACTTGAGAAAACATGTGATAACTTAGAATGATAGCACTATAAAAAGGGAGTGCAGTAGAGAAAAAACTCGATTTACCTCAATATCACATGTTTGTGCACTGATAAAATCCTCCATTTCAAGAGGTCAGCCAAAGTAGAGCGGCATTCTCGAAAGTGGACGAGAGTCAATAGGTATGCAGACATGTTATACTCAAGTAAACCAAGCTATTTCTCTCGTGCACTCCGTTTTTATAGTGCTATCATTCTAAGTTATCACATGTTTTCTCAAGTATCGATTCCCATTCTGTTACTCGAAGGGGTGTGAAAATACGGGCGTGGAAGGCAAGATTGCTCAAACATTGTCAAATATTGCCATCCTGGACAGTTTTCAGCGCTTCAAACGTCGTTGACGACATAGTACGGGCCGTGCGGACCTATCTATGCTGTTATCTCAACTATGCTTGCGAGCGTGTATGCTGCCTTTAAGCAGAAGACTCGCCGTGCTGATCGCGGGGTGGGTGTTGCTCGACCCGCCATGCGCCCGCGATCTCCCCGGTGTTACCACCTGAGTAGGCGAAATTGCAGATAATTCCGGAGCTGTGGGTTAGGGCGAGGTCAAAAGTTGGTACATCTGTTAAATCGAGAACCAGATGGGAGAATTACACGATTGAACATCAAACAATCCTTGTGGGCTATTCCATTGATATGACCAAGAAATTCCCAGGAAATCCCCGCGAAATTTCCGAGAAATCCCCGCGATATAGCGCACATGGGCTGCCTCGAGACAACACAAGTTTTGAATGAACAGGCTATACCCTCGTAGGCCTAATCTGCTGCATTTGATGACTACTGAAACTAAAGTCTGTCCAAATGACTGTCCGCCCACGCGGTCGGAGTGCGCGTTGAGCAGCTGTCGCAAGAGCATTTTTTGATAATCCTTTTTGGGCCGCGAACATGTGACTTGAATATTATTCACTATTCGTCTAGTACTCCCAATAATCGATTTACAGATCTTGAAAAACTCCTTTGCGGTGTAGGCGGACAGTTTCATTCGGACGGCCTTTAGCTTTCAGATTTTTGGTTTTAATTTTTTTTAAAATCTTGTTTGGCAGAAACTGAGGTTTGGAACTGAGTACGATAATGGAGATTTTCGGAAACCTGGGATTTCCATGAATTCTACAATGTGTGTGAGACCTTCCCTGATTTTCCGCAAAGGGTTAGAATCCCTGGGTGGGCAAAAGTTCCACTTGAGTGCGATTTTTTCTTCCCCTCCCCCCCCCAATCCGAATATCTGAGAGAATCAGCTGAATGACGTGGGGTACACTGAGGGGATCCCACTTTGCAGGCAATAAGGGATAGATTGCATTGAACGGCTGCACAGGGTACGCTCATAACCCTCTCCTGGTAATTATCGTTTGTACAGAAACCATGACCTTGACAAAATTGCGGGCGATCAATTGGTTTTGGCCGTGTGGGGAGGGGGGGGGTAATTTTCTCGGATATCCTTATTCTCGAATACAGCCGGATATTGTTGATCATTTCGGACTTATAATTGTCAAATATAGTCAGGCATTGAACTTTTCAAATATCCGACTTTACTCTGATATGTGACCGATGACTATGCTCCTGCCGGCTAATCCAGAATAAGCAAATTTTGTCCGTTCCGATTCATAAACTTTCGCAAATCAAGGAATGCATTGGAAAAACTCGTGTCCATCTTACTAGAGTGAACTTTCTGAAGATTATTCTAATAAGTACGCAATTCTTGAGTGAATTTAGATATTTCTTTCTGATTTTTCTCTAAGTATTTGATGTTATCACCTAGAGTTAGCCAAATATCCGTGAGCACTAAGAATGTTGTTTTCAAATGCATAAAATATTTGGAAAGTCGAATAATGCTAACAAAATTGCAAGGTCCCAAACGAATCGCGTATTGTAATGAAGTGGAAAATGAATTTTCAGTCGACTTGAGAATTTGGATCTTTCCTTAAGTATTTGATCAATTATATCACTGAATATGGCTTTTTAGAAAATGCCTAAAGGCATCGTACTCACTGAGTACTTTCTTTCTTGGTGTTTTTGCATTGCAATAAGCCTGTAGTGGCCCAAAGTTGCGGAAACCCCACTCAAAAACCTCATATTGTAGAGAAATTCTCACCAAACGTTGCAAATCCTCTCAGGCGGGTCCAACTAAGCCATCGAGTGAAAAAAGCAGTTATAGTTCTCGTCGCGTAAGACGCCTTTAAGTCAGCCCAAGACCTCCACAAGGTAGACAAATTTTCTTTTGATAGATTACATTCATATGGATGAATGAAAAAGAAAAATCAAAAAAATAATCAGTACTACTTTGTACAGAACTTCATCCACGAATAGAATTCAACCTTTGTGAGGTATTTGTCGAGATAGCAAACACAGTGAGGCAGAAATATAGGTCTGCGCCCTGGGCTGGTTGGTGTAAAGATCGATATTAATGGGTGGTATGTTGGCGTCGGGCCCGGCTATCGCTCTGCAGATCTCGTTATTCACCGAAATCTCCGTTCACTACCAAAACAGCCGCAGCTGGTGACGAGAAGACTGTAGGGTGTACCCTTCCGGATCAGAAAACCCAGTTTTCATTTTCACAAAAAAAATGACCAAAAAACAACAGAAAACATGTGAAAATCAACCAACAAAGCTTCGCACCAATCCGTGATTTCCCCCCTACTAAAATCTGAAAAGTTGAATGACCTAGGATAAGACCACTCTAAAGAGACAAAGAGTGGGTTCTCAGTTCTGAAGGAGTACCAAACATGTATTGTGCTCTGAATAAACTACTATAGATTATCAAATAACAACAAAGTAATTATGTATTTCTCTGGTTAAGTGAACTACGACATACACTCATGTCTGCCATAATTAGTGGTATATGTAGTTGCCAACTATAGCCCAGACACCGCAATGAAATTCTTTGTATCCAGTGGTTGATGTCTGGCGGATTTACGAGTTATGGGTGTGCCGCAATGTAACAGGGTGACTAATAAATGAAATATTGCATGAGGAGCGGCATACGGATCTCACTGCTACTTTTAAAGCAATACTGACGGTTTTCGCTGATTTTCCGAATTATTGGCTATGTTAATAGGCTGGATTCATCAGAGCATTTTCGATAGTAAGTCATGAAGTTAAAGGCAGTGTTCACGATAAAAATCGTTTTTCTGTTTTTCCGCTTATCTTGAAAACGGTCCCATGATAGTAATTTCAATGATGTCCCTGAAATCGTACAGAGAAGTTGAGAATAAAGAGAAGAACGGGGCTTTTGATCGAAAACAATCGCTCATCTAACCACGAATTCAGGGCAACTGTTATAGGACGAGGGCGGAGTGGCCCAATGGGTTGACTGGCCCACGAGATTTTCACCCACTTACCTGCCGTTTTTCGTCGCACTTCCATTCTTAATCTTCTTGAAGGGAGCCAAAGCTTACGTTTTAGCCAAAATGTACAACTTTTTCTTCGTGAACACTGCCTTTAAGCCGCTGGTCGGCTAAACCGGCTAACCTAACCGCAATCGTTATCAGTGAGTCAGGAAAATCACAGCGGCTAGCCGGTTCAGCTAAAGCCCCTTTCATAGTTTGCAGGCCGACGTCGGACGACTCTTTATCAAGTTTGATAAGTCAAGATAGTCGCCCGACGTCGGTCGGGCAAGTGTGAAAGAGGCATTAGACCCCTGTCAGAGTTGGTTGAAATTATGCAGTGGCCAACCCGGTCGATACATGTGAAAAACATGGACGATGGAGGTTGCAAAAAAACGCCCTTTGTGGCCAGCTGTGGCTGACGCGGTCAATATGTAGGAATTATGTGGAACGATATCACGGACATCATTCATTTCTTAGTCAATAATATCACTTCTGCCTTCGCTGCTCCTGTGATAGGTCCGCCGCGATAAAGTGGGCGGGTAACTCCTACACAGCAAGAGATCTAAATGAGAACCGTGATTCGAATAATATGTTTACCATTCGAGAAAAGATTCCCAAGGAGAAAAATCCTCGGGGAAAAAAACTTGAAAGTCTTCATAAGACTGATCCGCCAAATCAAAAACAATCGAATGCCGATGCCTAGAACGTAATAGAATTTGTAAAAACAATAAAAATAAATAAATAAATAATAAAATTTATAACTATAATACTTCACCGAAAATTCGATATTACCTCCAAAAAAATTTATAAAAAATATCATGTAGTAAGAATTAGGAGTGAAACGCCTCCAAAAGAAACTGAAATCGAAGTGCAGACTAGAAACGTAGACAGAAACTAGATTTTCAGAGCGTATAAAATATAGAGGTGTACGGAAGAGCCCACTGAAACTAGAGAGGAGAAAACTTTCATGATCAAATCCAAGTTCATTATAATAGCATAAACATCAACAAAGCAGTTCATAGAATAGAAAGTTAATGATAATGTGGAATGACTCAGTTGAACGATACCCTCGGGACGGTTGATGATTTGAACTGTCCAACGACAGAGGTAGGAAAATGCTTATCCAAAATTATTTTATTTTTCTATTCAGCTAATTTGTGGTTTTAGAATCCTCCATTATTTTTTGAATTTTCCCGTCAAATGTAAGTATTCAAGATTTTAGCCGAACTAATAACGGAATAATTATGATTTAACAACAGACCTTAATCCCATATTTGCCTCTTTTCAGAGGAACTACGAATGAGACATAACGAAACAATTTATGATCGACAATAACTATTGTATGTAGTACCATACTATTCATGCAAGATGAGCCAGTGCCACCCTGATGCCGACGCCATTCTATTGATTGCAGCGCTAGTGCATCCGAGAATATCACGAGGCCAGCGTTGGGACACCTAATGCGATTGGTGCGCAGGATGTGTTCACACGAAAAGTTGGTCCGACCAACTTAGGGAACTTTCGAACAAGTTACCAGCCATCTTGGAAGCAACTTACGCAGACGCTTTACGCAAGTTGCTGCGTTTACCTTGCAAATGAAGTGTTTTCTTCATATTATAGCATGTTACACGCGAACTACTCACATGCATGGAACACTAGACAAATGGAAAGCACACATGAAGGCGTCGTGTAAGTTGCTCGAAAATTCGATTAAATGAAGTGAAAATCAATGCAATGGGCAGTACTCTCAAGATTTCCGAACAAGGGCAAGTTACACTCCTTTTTGGGGCCAAATTTATAAGACTGGCCCTAAAGTTCGGCACAAAATTAGGTCAGCGAATGTTTCCATGTTTTGTCTGTAATCTTTCGAGTGGTATACCATTCGAGAGCATAACTTTTCCTCTATATAATATAGCTGTTTCACGCTACCTGAAAACTCTACTTGCTACGCATTGTATCTACGTCACAAAGTCAAGGATGCTTTGAGTACTAAAAATTTTCAGAGGTTCCTACAAGCTGTAAAACGGCGAAATTCACATGGTTCCTACGCGTGCTGGTGCGGAGCGGAGGTTAGAGACAGTGAGAGAGCGGAGGGTGAACGGAGGCCCAGGCGTCGCGCGCGCCGCTAGCGCCTCAAATGATGTGAATTACGCCGTTTTGTAGAGGATATCTTCTCCTATCTATTCATTGGCATCCTGTGGAGCAGTTCTGTGCGGTAATCTTTTTCAAGTTTTTCGGAAACAGAAGAAAAATCGCCGAAAACGGAAATTTCGAAACGGAAGGGACCAAAAATTATGGGTTGTCCCGTTCTCATGTTTCTTCGCTGCTCATTCCTTACATGTCTAATTCGATAACCTATGGTTTCAGTCAATAACCTAATGATTATTCAAACTACAGAATTTCTTTATGAGGCAATCCACGATTTCGAATCCTCGCCCCTGAAATATCGACAAGGCAGTTTAAAAATTACTCAGGAGACGTCGCTGCCCCTTTCGAAGCAGTGGAAAGCCTCTCCCACAGCAAGGAGTCCAGGCTGTAGCAGATGCAGATGAAGCGGGCGTCCGAGTTGCGTGTTCTGCGCTGATCAGAAGTCAATCTTCGGATTCTCACTGACGCTTTTTTGGGCTTTATTTTGAACCATAATTGCCTACCAGAGCGAATGTCGCACAATTAAAATTAAAAAAAAACTTCTTCGCGAGAATAAGAAAATTCAATCGTGATGTGCCTAAAACGAGCAGTACAGCTGCCTGAGACCACCTCCACCTGTCTTCGCCCAGGCTCCTTTCTGGAGGACAGGCTGTACCTGCAAAACAACGTGTCCCAAAACTCATTGCTTTCGATGAGGTAGACAAACGAATAACAGAATTTTGGCGGAAAGCTGCACAAAAACTATTGATTTTCGGAGGAATACCTGCAACAAAAGTCCTTAAGGAACGCCTAGACTCCTGCCACACCTATTTTGCGCCATCATTTTACAGGGGCGCAATTTTAGAACCCCGAGCTTTGACGAGGATCTGAGCCAGGCTCAGATATTTGATTGAAGACAAGAGGTCAAGTGTTTTCCAGCTCTCTCAGCAAGCCTTCAAACGTCCTTGCCTAGACCCCTTACCATGACCCGTGTAGCCGTATTTTTTCCGCTTTTGAGCCCAAATTTCAGGAAACAGAAGCGGAACGGAACAGCTCAAAAACACCGGAAATACGGAATCGGAAATGGAACAGTTCAGCACAGCCCTGCTGTGGAGACTACGGTCCAATTTCATATTTAAAAATACAATTTCATCATCTCTTTGTTGTTCAACGGCGTTAGGTTATGTTCGTGATTGAGTTTCATGGAGAATATCTTATCTAATGCTACATTTGTATTTCGTGAACTATAGACCACTTTCGAAAAATTCGGTTTTTCAACCTTTATTTGATTTCTGAAGAAGATGGTCTATAATTGACGAATACATAGCACTAGATAAGACAGTGTTAACAGTGCTCAACTATGGAGTCAGGTGCCCTAAAGTCGTTGGAGATTGAAGATAACATGAATTTGTATTTTCGAAAAGTTTCGAAATTCTCCCTCTGAAGAAGTTCCGCAAACCTATTTTGCTCCTACAAACCAGTTTCCACAAAGTGCAAGTGTTCTACGTAGTTAAATAGCCCGGATGGATAGAAAGAAGAGAGTGGGGGTGCATTCAAAGACTTTCCAGTTCTCGGACCTTTCTCGAGATTTTCATGAAGAATTCGAGGCAGGTCAGAAGTTTTTCAGGTAGCGTTGAACGGTTTCAGATAGAAGAAAAGTTTTGCTTTCGAATGCTTAGCTACGCTTGATAAAAAAATAACGGACGAAAACATTTGCTTGAGAAAGCTCAAATTAATCATACGAGAAAACTTGTAATCAGATACAACAGCCTCCTGAACTTTCGGGTTTCGAAGGTCGTAGTGAGGAACAACTTTTTTGGGCTCCATTTCTTATCATCTGAAAAAAATTACAGTTGTTAGCTGGGTTTGAAAAAATATCTAGTTACCTATCCATACGCACGTCAAAATTCTATAGCCTTATTCTTTCAAAAACTAGAGGTACTCTCCTCAAAATTTGTTATTCAAAATCAAAATTGAGCATTAGGGCACCCTTATTTGCAGATCGTGCTAAATCGTCTTAATTAGCTCGGAAGAGTGACATTCGCCGCTGGAGTATTTATAGTCTCCGCAAGCGCGTCACGCCCATGGCGCGCGTAGAAAATATTCATATTTCAACGCCACTCGTGCGTGACTCGCGTAACGCGCTGGCGTTGAGGAGTATGAATAGCGCCGCTCTCCACCAAGATTAATCTCTTTCCCTGTTCTGCTTACTCAGTTACTATCCAGACAAAAAGATTCAACTCGAATGGGTTTTTGCGGAATTTCCTTTGCCAAAATAGGAAACTTGCTTGCAGACAGAACCAAATTGAACAAAGTACAGTTTCATCTGCGAAAGTCGAATCGATTAAAGTTTTCAAGCTCCCAAGAAGACCGTACGCACGAAGACAGATTGGTGGCGGAAGAAATGTCGTTGTTTTTCAACACGAGTGAAACAGATCTGACATTTGATATCGCTCGACAAACCGTATAATGGCACTGTTGTACGGCGACGTATTGGAAGTAAGAGGAGGGAAGAGCATTTCTCAACATCGATTCCCAAAGATCCCAAAAAAGGTAATTGGACGTAAATGTCCCACAGTATTATTGATTTGACATACGTAATTTACATAATTGGAAAACAGTCTTTAAAGGTCAATAGCTGGCACAAGAAAGAAGGTACAATTACACTTTCCGAACTTCGGCCATCGAAAGAGTTCTCAGTACTGATACATGAGTGAGTGAGCAACAGCCGATACTTCGGCGATTCGTTAAAAATTAACGAGATGAAGAGAACAACAGGGGAAAACTCGAAGGCTTCTTCTGTAATGAGACTAGTAACCGTGGATCGACTGCTAGATATCTTGCTGCAATATCACTTCGCTCCTTCCCTACTCTTCCATACATTAGCATCGACTCTTTTGCCGAAAAAGTTCATACATGGGGTTTATTTTGGGGTGGTATTAAACACGAATATTGAACTCTTGTTAGGTTGTTCGCAAGGTTACAGTGGTTTATGGTACTGATACCGTAACAAAATGATGCTTGAGATTTGATTGGAACTTAGCGAATGGAGTTCTTTGAGATGCTGACCATGATTCCGTGATTGTTTTCTCGGTTTTTGAAAGGACATGTGGTAGGTGCGGTAGTTCCATTGCCACTCGCCTACTTCAACCGTTCAAAATCCGTAAAAATCGGAGAGCGCAAAACAGATCCGTCACTAGAATAGTGCCAGCAAGTATGTTTTCAAAGAGAAGCGCTCAGCGGCTAGGTCATTGCTATACCGGTCGACGACCTCCGCGACGGGTTTGCTATCGGTCACAGGTCAGAATTAGCCTGCGGCAGAATTTTCGCAGGGTAAAGCGACTTTTCAGCCATAGGATTATGAAAACAGGCTGCGCATCCAGCTGATATGCTTTACTTTTCGAAATCATGGTTCGCATTTGCGGACAACCACTGTTGCGGCGCGCAGCTTGGAAGTAATCATGCTGGGACGAAGAATAGCCGTGCCGGGACCCTGCAGTCACAGCACCATTAAATTACTACAGCAATAGTCCGTGGTTGTGGACTGGAATTTCGTTCCGTTAAGGAGAATCCCATCTATTTAGAAGTCTCTTTTAGGTTTACGGCATACTTCACGCGACGGACGTCGCGACATAGTGTTTGTCATGTAAATCGACTAAAAGTCGATAATGCCGATATGCACCGTCACCGTCGCGCGTCGCGGAAAGTATGCAGTAAGCCTAACTCGGCACCATCGCGTGCGCTTGCGCGCGTGTGCCGCTTCTTATTCTTCTTCCCCAGAATCTCTGGAGTGCCTCTCTCCTTCGCTTAGCACACAATGCAAAGGAGCAGAATAAATTCCGCCTCGAAGTAGAGTGCACATACATAAAGTCTGTCCGAGTGGGACTGTCCGTCCACGCGGTCGGCATGAGTGTCCAGTAGCCGTCACGAAGGCATTTTTCAGTCGAGGCTACCCACGGCTGAGATAGAGCTGAATGGTATATTGTTCACTATTCATCTTATATTTCCTGCCAATCGATTCACAAAGATCAAAAAGTACCTTCGCGACGGCCGATAAAACCGCCCGCCGACCGATGAGCGGACTGTCTCGTTTGGACAGACTCTAACAGAGATTAAAAATTGTTCCACAGGGATTTCTACTGCGGAAGAATGCATAACAATTCCTAAACTTCGTCAGAAACACCGATAGTTCCCAGGAAATTTCAGACTCTGGCCAGAACCGCTACTCTTACGTTCCCTCAGAAGTGTTTTAAGTACGGTCTAAGGATTACACTTTCTTGCATTAATCACCTGCTGCGCAGATATCCATCCCATCCAGACGTTTTGATCGATACCCAACTGGGTTATGCACAAGTGAAATTGAGAAAGTTCGAAGTGCTATCCGAATATCATTCATTTAGGCAATAGAGATAGATGAAAGGAAATGTTGATTCTCTTATTTACATATGGGACAAGAAGCTAACAAGATTTTCTTTTTTTTTCGAAAATTAGTGTCTCTAGAAAAACTGCGGCTCTTCGCAGAAAAATTCTTATATTTCCAAATGAGATGGACTGGATAAGCAGAGTAAATGTTTTTTCACGAAGATTGTTCATTCGCCAGAGCTGTATTTTTTGACTTTGTTGTAGTATCGTTTGAAGCGCTAGCGAATCTAGAGCAACAAGCGATAATATCTGTTTGTCAATAGATGGTTATCTATGTACATATGGAGATCGAATTACTATGGGTATTGCGTTTAGGAGTTAGGTTTCGAAGCCAGAAAAGGCAATATGATATTCTGCTGTACTTGATTGATGAGTGATTGACGTATACCAGATATTGAGCTCTCCAAAGTTTCACCAGAAGCACTGCAATCCGTAAGTTTGAGGACGTTCCTGTGATAACTAATGCTCCGTATGTTTAGAGAGCACTAGATTGCACAATGTTTAAGTGTTCCATTTCGCAGCCTTACGCGGGTCTGAAACATATCTCAAGTCCATTTTCTACTGACCTCTCGAAAGAGGAGTTTTTGTATAGAAGTTTCCGCCAACTTAGGTTCGATTTCTGACAACGATCCCCTTTCTGGCTCAAACCCATGCGGCCTGCTCTAATGAGGCCCTAATGACCTACTCTTCCAAGGAAAATTTTTAGAGCGGCGAACGCAACTGGGAAAACGAATTTGGTTGTTACTATCACCTCTTGGGCATCCATAGTAAGACTGCTCAGTATGCTGAACAGAGCTGCTGGTTCGAAGAAATTGTAAGCTCAAGATGGTAGTTTTTTACACCTTTTGTACCTTGCGAAACGCTCAGTAATCTTTCCGAAATCTATGTATAAACAGATCTCTCAATCGTGTTCCACGCCCAAAATAACCCCTATGGACAAAGTTTAGGGAATAACACGATAGGGCTCACAATGCTTATCTGGGTGTTATTCGGAGTGCTTAACACGAATCTGATGTCCGTTTGTGGAGTTCCAAAAGGTTACGGTAGACCACGGTGGGTATACGGTAAGTTGGTCAACGTCTCAGATTTGACTCAAAAATTCTATGAGGAGTTTATTCGAGGGTACGAATTTATTGTCCATTTGTCAATTTTCGAAACAGTAAGGTACATAGGTTTTCCCATCTAAATGCCACGCCACCTAACGTAATCTACAATAAGCCTCAGAATTTTGATAAACGGATCCCAGATTCGTTTCCAGCACCCTAATTAACCCCGACATATAAGTTTTGAGCAGAATCCGAAAAAAATTTCGAAGCACTCTGAGAAATCACTGTTAGCTTACTGTGCTTCTCTGCGCCAAATTCCGGTCCGCAACCGCGTCTCAACACGCTTTGCGGCCGCACGCTCCCGAATCGGGAGAGTTTTCAGCTCCCCAGCCGCCGATATGTTGACTCTAGGTTTGTTTTAGAAACTGGAAACTAAAAAAATTGGATAAATCTGTATAAAAAAGCCACATCGAGTCTGCTTTGGCGCTGGATACTGGACCGGCTCCAGCGCGTGCGGCCGCAAAGTGTGTCGAGACGCGGTTGCGGACCGGAATTCGGCCCAGAGAAGCACAGTACCTTTATCTATTTGCGAAGCTTGAAAATCGCTTATTACTGCTTGGAGCCAGTAGCTCGGGGGGGGGGTTACTATGGAGGCCCAAGAGACTCTTAAACTACTAAAAAAACAACGGTATCATTTCGAATCAGACGGCTCACTTTTGGTTTAACAACGAAGTCGACGCAAACGTTGCTATTCATACTTTTTTCTGTGAACGATTCCTCCAAAAAAAACAAGAACCTGCATCTACATGGTTTTTTCAACCAATGAGTGGTGGTTCGTCTAATCCCGAAAGGGTACAAAAACAACCGCGATTTCTTGAAAGATGTCTCTCTGACTTACTTTGGTAAGGTTTGACGAGCACTCGAAAGCTAATTTGTTCTTACCAGATGACCTGTGGCGCTTCCCGTAAAACTCGATCATTACAGATATGAAAAATGAAATCGAGCAAGTGGTGTGAACAGAGACGATCATTTCTGAGTCTTCAAGCAACAATTATGGTTTTGGTGTTCGATTCAGCCTGACGCATTAACCAGGCGGCTGGCCGTGCGGGGTTGGCGGCCTCACTGGAGAATGGGGTTTCGATTCGCGCGGGTTGATCTACCATCGCAGCCCCATCCATCCTATCAGACTAAAATTATTACGCAAACTCTATCTAGGTTGCGAGGTCAACATGATGAATGATCCTAGTAACGGAGTTGAGTAGGAGAAAACGAAGGAGCAAAACTGGTTCGGGAGGGGGCGGTTGCGGAGTGGCGACTCAAGATTCATCCATGAAAAATGAAAATTTCTTTCGTTATCGGATACGTTATATCGTTATCACGCCTCATTTCTCAAAAATCCACTGGAATTACAACTATGTCTGAAAGCGGCATCACTCATTTCTCACTCCAATTCTGCTTGTCCCCCCCCCTTTCCAACTACCAGGTTGTTCAATTAGTTTTGTCGTTCGATGAGAAAAACACAATTTTTTAGTTCAAAATACACTTTATTATTCTGTATAATCACTCTGAACATTAATACACTTGCTTCAACGATCTTCCAATCTGTGGATCCCATCCCTTAAAGGCAGTGTCCACGATAGAAACCATGTGTTTTTTTGGTGGAGATCGGCTGCTACGGGGCCTAGCGCAACTCTAACGTTGAAAAACTAAGAAAAATGAGCTGGAAACGGCCCCCTTCGGGCCCAAAGTTGGACACCCGTCAGCTCGTCACCCCCAGATGCACTTTCCACGCCCACCGACGTGAACAAATGAATGCTCGAGATTGTGAGATGAGCGATGATTTCCGATCAACAGCCCCGTTCTTCTATTTATTCCCAACTTCTCTCTTTACTCAGGTCAGCTCGCATACATCGGCTGCAAAAGACGGAAGTTATAAGCCTCGGACGACTCGTCCACCATGTTTCCTTAGCTCAATTTTTGAGAGACTATAACTCCGTTCCCAGAAGGTCTTGAACGATTCCAAAAACATCATTGGAATCAGCATGGGACCGTCTTTGAGATAGGCGAGAAAGCAGAAAAACGATTCTTATCGTGAACACTGCCTTAAAGTGAGAATCCGGAAGGTCTGCAAAATACGCTTCAACAGCCGTTATAACCTCTTCATTTGATGAAAAACGCTCGCCACGCATCATTTTTTTGAGTTCTGGAAACAAATGGAAGTCGCTGGGGCCCAAATCTGGTGAATACGGTAGATGCTCCAACAAATCGAACTTTAATTCATGGATTTTAGCCATTGTCAAAATGCTCTTGTAACATGGTGCATTGTCCTGACGAAAAAGAATTTTTTTCTTCTGCAAACCGGGTCTTTTTCACGAATTTTTACCTTCAACTGCTCCGAAAGATTGCAATAATATTCAGAATGAATTGTTTACCCATTCTAAAAACTGCTGCCATAACCTTCTTGGCCGATTTCCGGACACTAACTCGTTTCGAAGCCGAACAAGCAGGTTCACACCACTCTTTAGCCTCTTGTTTTGATTCAGGATCATGGTGATAGACCCAAGTCTCATCCATAGTGATGAATCGACGCATAAGATCCACTTCATCTCTTTTTAAAACGCTCCAAATGTTGCTGAGAAAGTCGCATTCGAATATGTTTTTGTTCCATTGTTAGCGAATGCGGCACCCACTGTGCACACAGCTTTCTAAAACCCAAAATTTCACTTAGAATATGGCTCACGCTGCCTAATGAGATGTGTAGAGCCTCTACTGAATCTCTCTCAGTCAATCGACGATCTTCCAAAACCACATACTGTATTTTGGCTACGATTTCTGGTTTTGATGCGCCTTTTGGACGTCCTTCACGTAGATCGTCTTCAAGGCTTGTACGACCACGTTTAAATTTAGCAACCCATCTTTCTACTGCTTTAATTGTAGGTGAACAATCACTATACACTTTTAACATTCGTTTGTTAACTTCTTTTGGTGCTTATTTTCCATTGCTGTGACACCGCCACACTAAATGGCTTGTAAACAAAAAGAATTAATTGAGAAATCGAAATGAAACTTCACATACGTTCATATGAAGAGTGTACCAACAAAACAAAGAAAATTTGGGCTTGTGGCAACGCCCTCTGTTATCGAACGACAAAACTTTTTGAACAACCTGGTAGTTTTGCACTAAAACGAGCAGCCCAGGAAGCTTTTAAAACAGTCGATGAACTGGTGATGAAGAGGAACAACATCCGGCTCCGTGCCCACCTTATCGATTCTACAAATCTTTCAGCATTTACGAATGCTTCGGAAACCTGGGCAATACGCAAGCAGGATGGAAATGCGGGCCGCGTCACGCAGCGCGCAATCAAGAGGACGGTGCTTGTGGGGTTCTGTTTCACGTAGTGAGAGAAGTAGTTAGAAGTTTCGAGCCATGTAGATGGCCGAAAATCAGGGATGCGGTCGAATATGCTAAGTCGTCGATAATCAGGTGGGCCGGACACGTAAGGCATTTCGAGGATAACCGTTGGACAAGAGCCGTAACAGAATGGATACCGCGGGACTTCAAGCGCATTACTGTCCGTCCTTCAACACAATCGTCGGACCTCTTCACCAAGAGCCTTGACGAAAGGAATGAGAGTCTTCTTGTTCCCAGAGCGAGTAGGATTTCCTGGCCAACTATTGCGCGCGATAGAGCAGAATGGAGACGTTCTCAGATAGAGACATCACACTTCCCGCGGTACCACTAGCCGACGTCCCGTAACCCCTCCCGCGGAAGGCCAATAGATCGGTCGCGGGCAATCGGCAGCGCCGTTTCGTTGACTGCCCGTACACGGTGGACAAGCACTCTACGGCCCTTCTGCCACCGCCTTACGGCTAATCTGATGACGGACAGAAGACAGTCCTAAAACAGTTTGTGGCACATTTAAATATCACCCTTTAAGTAAGGGTCTCTCCTAACAAAATTCGAAAAATCCGCTCCTGGGGATTTCGTCTTGAACTGCATTTGACAAGTAAGGAGTGAGCTTCTACGGGAAGCTTCCTACACCCACTGCTCCTTACAGCCTTCCCATTCGCAGATGCCATTAACGGTCAGTGGTTCACCTGCCCCAGGCCAGCGTCGCACGCAGCGCGGGTTTTGGAAAGAGTCTCAACACAGCGTTATCTGCTCAGCAATCGTTCATTGGCTCCACTCTAGTGGGTGGTGCAATGATGATATCAGAGTGGGAATCTATGAGTGAGTGTTCGATGACCCCCAGCAATAGCCGACTGCCCGCCGACACTCCGCGGAAAGACGGTAGAGCCTCTCTGTCAGCGGGAAGTGGGGCGCTGTGCCACGCCCACAAAAGTGGGGCCGAGCGAAGTCGACTAGCCGGAATTGGCCGGCGGGAAGTGGGCTGTTTTTATCTGAGTTGTTGGCGCCCGCTCGACATAGTCGTTGATCAACTGGAGGACAGGTGATATGGTCTCAGTAGCCAATGTTCATAATGTATCTACCATGCTTTCCCAGCGAAAACGATTGAAGCGTTAGAACGGAATAATAGTCTTCGCGGTGCCCGACGCAACAAAAAGTTAATCACCCACATCCACCTAAAATGATTATGCCTGATTTCGTCATTCTGGATTGCTTGTCGCGGAAAGTATGAACTCGGCCCGGGTCCCCGCGTTGCGGTGGCAAAACAACTGCGGGGTATCAATAGTTAATGCGTCGCGAGGCGATCAGTATTCAAAGAATGCTATCGCAGCGATCAGCGATGTTAGTTTGAAAGTGGCATAGGGGCTATTGAAACTATAAGCCGCCCTTCCCACTAGAACGGCCTGCATTGGCGGTGCAACAGTACGGATGATTTTTAGCCCACCGCGCTTTCCGCTCCTCCCGTAGAGTACGCATAATTCAGCGTCGCCGCCATGGCGGAGCGAGAAGGGCGGTGATGGCGCAAACTGTAGCCCTTGACGTTACATGATAGTCATCACTACTATGTTTTGAAACGACCAACCGCTCCGCTGCTTGCTCCGCCCGGACTCATCCGAGCGAGCTTAGGCTCTCCGGCACTGGGAGAGGAGGTCTACTTTGGAAAATTGACGCAGCGGAGGAGCTACAGGAGGTACATTGTATTGTACTCATCAGGCAAACTGGGGCGTCGGCAACAGGTTGATAAGTTGTCATCTCATAAACCGCTCCTGTTGAAAAGTCAAACCGCGCGTATTGCCAGCCTTAGACCTGCCCGTTGCCCGTCGACGTCCGCCTGTTGTCCGACTGTTGACAACTCGATGTGTCGCGTTTATCGGCCTATTTAGCAGCAGTTTACATCCTACAGGACTGTTTCATCTATCTTAGGAACTAATTACTTTACACCAACACGCGTCGCGGTCACCACACCGGCACGCGTCGCGGTCGGCACTCCGACACGATCCGCGGTCGGCGCACAAACACGCGTCGCGGGCGGCACACCAACACGTGTCGCGGCTGGGTCCCCCAGCATCCACTGGGGTCACCACCGGATAGGCAGGACCTCCAGATGCAGGGCGGTGCCAAAGTACCGCAAACTTGGGTAATTGAACCAGCTGCGCTCTCATCATTCACAGAATGACTGAAAAATGCGTCGTATACTTCCCTTGTGTCTAGAGCGTTGGCTGTGCAACAGCTCGACATCGACCAGAGCATAACTTGCGGCCACGACCCCGCCGAATATCGGCGCGTTGGCCAGCGGTGACTCTTTGTGGGCGGATCAACCTGTTGTCGACGCCCCAGTTTGCCAGAGTACATATGAACGAATGAAGATGAGGTGAAGTAGTGGAGTGATCGCCGCTCCGCAGCCGCGACACGAACCGTTGTGACGTCATTTCAAATGTACTGAACGCAATCAACACCTACAAACTACATATGTGGCGCCAGACATTCGTCAGGATCATTAACATGTTTAGACAAAAGTATTAACAATGTTGCTGGTTTAGAAGGCTTCTCATCTCACAGTGAGCCTCAGTCAGCTTTTCGGAGCCGGACCTGGAAGGTGACCTCGAGTCACTCCCCAGAAGATCCACCGGATACCGGAGGATAATTTTTGTCGCCGAGGGGAGGGGGCTCCCCACGGCTCGGAGGGGGGGGGGGTTGGTACCAAACTCTGGGGCCATCTCCCCACGGTCCACGATGGGGTGCACCCCACTGCGGACCGTGGCGGTCGGATCACCTCCCCGGTGGGGCCCCAAAGGGGATTACTCCAGTGGCATGTCCTGGTCCCCTGTGTGAACCCGGAAACAGTGTATCCCTGTAAAAGCACGTTAGGTTTCAGAAGAATTTATTGGCCAACCGGTTCGACACTCAAATCCATCAAATACTTTGAGTGTTCAAACCGGTTGATCTATAATTTCTTCCAGATATGCTACACTACTACTATTTATTGACCAACCGGGTCGGACATTCAAAGGGTTCGAAGAATTTGAGTGTCCGAACCGGTTGGAAAATAAGTTTCACTTTATGTTACCGCCTACACCGGAATTCGAAATAACCTCCAAAATCGAGTTCTGTTAAACTGCAGTGCTAGTATACCTGTAAAACATGTTAGGTTTCGGTCATCTGCAGGAGAATTCCATTCATCTACAGCTGATAACAGTAGATCCTCCGGATAAGTCCAGTAGATGACCTCTCCCAGTGTCGGAGTTTTATATATAGTTTACCGCAATGTTAAAAGGAGATAGTGCGGCTGCGGACTCGTGCTAACATACGGTAGCCTGATTGTGTTATCACTCATTCTTTCGAAATAACTGAGATTGGTCGGTGAGTTTTTGTTTCCTCTCTCTCACATTTTCACCAGTTTTCATTGCTTCCACCGATGTAGTAATATCGGTGAAAGCACATACTCACCGATCTATCACAGCTGTTTCAAAAAAAAAACGAGTGATACCACTAGCAAACTACCGTATGTTAGGACGAGTCCGCAACCTCACCATGTCCTAATTCCATTGTTGTAGGCTATATAAAGCCTCGCTTGCTCGGAGGAGACCGGGGAGAACAAGCAGCGGAGCGTCGGTTATGGCAAAATATAAGAGTGATAAGGAGATTTTGACATTATAAGCCTTATAAGCCTCCACTTCGACCGCCTCCTAATGAGGGAGCTAAGCTGTATGTCTTATGTGATATGGTCTGACACTTTTCATGAAGTAATGACCCCGGAACAAGTGATACAAACGATAAATATAGTGTTCAAGAGCAGAACGGGTCCCGAAGCTCCGTGCTCGCACTCATGAATAACTTATATGTATGTGGTCCACCCCTAGGTGCAAAACCTATTTGGGAGGAACACTCAGGAAATCAAATGAAGCATGAACGATACCGACATCAGAAACCGATATTTTTCTATGGATTTCGGAAGAAAACCTGAATTGATATCGTTATCAGATATCTGGTACCAGAAGCAATTTTAATTCGCATGAACGATTCTTGGGTGCACCCTCCCCCAAATAAGTTTTCACCCATCCCTATTCGAGAGCCACGACTCGCCACTAGACAACTGAGGTACTCAGAAGGATGGCCCGCTTTCCGCCAGGCCGGAAATGCCGGCCCTCCCAGCGGCGAACCAGATTCCAAATTGACACCCTTGCAGAAATGTACACAGCCTTAGACTCTGCGGGGGCAAGCGCCGGACAATAGAGCCCGCTTTGACTTGGGGGAGCCACAGTGGAGGCTCTCCCGAGGGGGCTTCAGGGAGGCCCCTGCTCTCCTCCGGCGCTTACCCTCGAGAGGAAGAGACGGAAAAAGATGGGAAGAAGTCGTAGAAGGTAGTTTACGACAATAGAGGCCAGAGAAGGCGTAGTAGGCCAAATGCACGCATCGTCATTCACGTCAAGTTTTGTCCCGATTTGACGTGATTTCTCCTGTGATCTATCACCTGCTCAACCGGTATAAAATGCGCCTCACCTCATAGAGAGCCGCATTCGGCCCAACAGGACTGGCTCTGGACGGGACTTTCAGTTCCTGCCAGAAAGGGATATTTTTGCAGGAGAGCGGTGACGCTTTCCGGGGGGTGACGTCACTGCTCCAGCCGCGACGTCACTGCTCTGAGGCAGTGACGGGGAGGGGCTTCAGGGCAGTGACAGGGGACTTCAGGGTAAAGACTTGGGGCTTCAGGGCAGGGACTGGGGGGCTTCAGGGCAGTGACTGGGGGCTTCAGGGCAGTCACAGGGGGCTTGAGGGCAGTGACAGGGGGCTCCAGGGCAGTGACAGGGGGCTCTGATCAAGCCACATTGTCACTTCGGCAGTAGCCCCGATTGGGGAGGGGCAAGCGCCGGTGCTCGGAGGGTTGCCCCCTGGAGAGCTGCGCCAGCCCCTTCCAGTGTATGAGGCAGTAGTAGTGTAGCATATCATAACGAGTTAGTACCAGTTGTTAACAAGTGATGACGGGTTAGAACTTGTAGTTTTCTCTTCAAATTCTTGCACTGAAGAATCGGAATTGACGGCTGTACGTTTCTGCAAGGGTGTCCAGATAGAAACAGCCCGAACCATGCTGTACGCAACGCGAACGCACTGCTGATAGAGGCTCGCCCTCGCACCTCAAACCCCGACTCAGTCGCTCACAGATCATGCCTACTTACGCGCCCAAGTGCGATATCTTCAGAAGCTGGCTGACGCACCAAAAGCAGGCGGTTCGAACACGAAAATTGCGGACCAGCTGGCAAAGGTCCGCAGGTCATCACTCTGACTAGGGAACTCCTTTTGGTCAAACTGGCCAATCCAAATGAAATGTGATTTTCTAGAAGGCAACTTTTAGGATGTTTGCATTTTTTCCAGATTCCGGCAAAAATCTTGTACGTAGGTGGGGGTGGCGGACGTTTAGGCCGATTGGGGCTGGCGCGAGGCAGAGACGCAGAGGCGGAGGCAGTGGTAAGCTCGTCCCCACGCCGCTGTAACCGGAGGAAGAATACTACGTGGCCTTGAGCTGTGGCTCACTACGCGAAGCGGTCGCGCTGCGGCGTTGCAATTAGAGCACGTTTACACGTCGCCAACACTTTTTGATACTGTTATTTGTTGTGAACACAAAGGGATGAAGAAAAACATGACAGACAACAATGTTCAGGTGTTCAGGCATGAAGACAGCTTTCCATACAGCCAATAATGGCGATCAACAATGGTTCTCCTTCAAGTAACATAGCACGGGTTCTTATTGTGAGACATCCTTCTTCCGCATTTCCTAGGCTGAACACCAGAGCTCACCAGTTATCTCTCACAAGACTATGCCAACAGAGAATCGGTTTCAGAAAATCTCACGGAATTCATTCAGGCATGGAGAACGCATTAGTTTTCTGCCCACTGTGCAAGCTGGGCCTTTTGCATTTAAGAAGCTATATAGGCACATGAGAGGGGGTTCACGAGCGTTCAGAAGCACAGGTGGAACAGGTGAAAAGTGATGTAAGAACGGCTATTCAAGGACTGCACCACATTTCGCTGTAATACCTGCAAAAAAAAACCTTTTATTCAGCAAGCGGTCTTAAGAAATACGAACAGGTATGTTTAAGCAGTTTGTGTTTATATGCTTCAAAAATTACCACATCGTTGTGCACTCTGGCCGAAACCACTCCATTATCGTCCTTCAGAGGAAAAATGGCAGAAAAATACCAGGTGTCAAAGAAGAAATTTGGCCGTTTGGCAGAATACATCCTTCACAAGGTCACATAAACATTTCTTATAAATAGCTGTGTTGACGAAATGATCAAGATGACCTTCGGACAATGAAAGGGGATTGGTTCCAGCTAAAAACTATGTATCGTTCAAATTCTGAAGGTCTTGACACTGTTTTATCAAAAACAAAAGGGTTTCATATTAGCTCACGTATATTTAGGTTTCATCTTAACTTTAAGAAAAAACCGGTATTAATGAGTTATATATGTGAACTGAATAGATAGTAACGCTGTAGCGGACATAACGCAATAAAATTATTGTGTTATTATCCTAAAAATAATTACCTAGTTGGTTTACTCTGTACTCGCCCTGCACGCTGCTCTGAATCATATTATGTTGCCAATACTTGAGGTGAGATGATTTCTAATGTTTTTACAACACCTCAAATAATGGAAGGAAACGAGGGTATATGAAGGATTCATTCAGCCCCAGCCCGACGTCCCTTTGAAACAGCGCGCTCGAATTGCAACGCCGCAGCGCGACCGCGACGCGTAGTGAGCCACAGCTCAAGGCCACGTAGTATTCTTCTAACCGGAGCGCATTCGTGTGGCTGTAGTAAGGCATCCACGAAGCTTAGTCAACGGAAACTTCATAATCCTTGTGCACATATAAGTGGATTATTTAACTGTGAATTGAATTTGTAACTGGTAAATCCTCTATTTTATTGACACGCCGATTGAGCAACCTTTTCTCTTTGAAAAAGATGGAACAACTATTTTGAGAGTTCCGTGAGTACTTCGCGAGTGATTTATGGAATGGAGGGTGAACCAGTCTTTGCTTCTGACTTTTGAAAGTAACTTGAAGTTGAACGTCGATACGAATTTGTCGTAAAACTAGGAAGGCTAAAACACTAACCTATTTAGTAGAAAACAGCTTTATAAATGTATACCGTAGGACAAAACGGGATGCCTTCCGAGCTAGCTGGTTTCCAATATTCCTTGGAATTGAGGTGGTGCGATTCTCGTTGGTATTGGACAATTTTTGGCAGGGCTCGTTCAATATTTCCCATTATTCAATTTCCCCGCGCGCGCATTACCTACTGTAGTACAAGAATTTGAAGCATACAGCTTCAATAAACAATGGTACTGAAATTGAAGTACATATATGAGCTTTTCATGTCACGTGAAGTGCCCTTCTAAAGATTGGTCTCATAGTTCAATATTGGTAGACGCCTACCGTTTCTCATTAAACTTGCTTATTATGCGTGGTGGGATTAGGATAACCGCGATAGTTTTTAAAACCCGATAGCGCTGCTTCGAATAAAAAAACTATAATTATACGTTGATGCATTAATTCTGATCATTGCTCAACATTATTCAGCACGTTCTTCTTCCTGAATACGTCTGTATACTACAAAGCACAATCTGCTCTATATCAGTTCTTTGTACTCTCATAAGCATCTAGAAAAGTGTTTTAAGGAGCAGAGCATCAACTACCCTGAGAGTTTTAGCCGCAAAATAGCTTGGAACTAGCTCACCAGGCTTCGCAGCGGCTCCTGGTGGGCTATTTACCGGCTATTTCGCGGCTATTTTTCGGCTTATCACGGAACGGACAAGATGTAGCCGAGATATAGCCGAGATAACAGCCGAGAAGTACTCAGTAAACAATATCAACCAAGGCGCAACCGTCGCCGGCTCGCCGAGCCACCATCTGGGACCGCCAGCGCTTGGGCGGGGCCTCTAGATGCTGAACGTGGACCAAGTACCTCAAACTTGGGTAATTGAAAAGACGGAGGTGCTGACATTTGAATCATACCTCTGGAATGATCCGTATATCTACCGGGAAAGCATTATTTCTCGGCTATTTCGCGGCGAGCATTATTTGGCGGCTATTTTGTGGCAAGCATTATTTAGCGGCTATTTCTCGGCAATAACTCTCAGAGTAGTGTTTCAGTAGCTAAAAGAATAATCAAAACATAAAGTTTTCTTCGTGCAATGCCCATATGCGCGCTTAAAGGCATCGTACGCGCTGAAATCCACTTTCCATTTTTTATGCTCAATTCCTTGCTCGGGCCCCTATGGTAACGTACAACGAGTTTGGCTTCTCAAAAACGTACCGTTGTGAGCGTGCAGGAAGTTGAATGTACAAAATTCCGTCAAAAGGGGCCGGTCTTTCCGTCAGTCATCCGACACTTTTTCAATATGTGAACAGAACGTCACGTCGCTAAGGACAGGGCATACGACAGTACGCTGACGCACCGTCGGACGAAAGTTGCATTATCGACTGGTAAAGTCCTGGGTGAATTGCTTCCAACGCTGCGCAAATGGACGAATTGTAGAACTGTTCCTTGCGCCCTCCGCGTAACAATCCCGAGTCGATGCCGGCGCCAATTTCAAATGGTTTTCGGAAGCTTATTAAACCGTTTTTTGTTTTCTTGAAAAAGTGAATGTTTTTGAGCGGGCTTTTCGCTACCTTTAGTCACTATAGCGGGGTAACAACTCAAAAACGCCTAAAAACGAGACATGGTTTTCAGCGCGTACGATGCCCTTAAACAGTGCTAAAGATGAGGCGTGGCGAACGAGTTGTAGCGCCTGACTCTGCCACTGAGTCCTTTCTCTGCGCTCTAGCCCATCGGCCTAAACGTCCCACCTCCAGATAGGGGTAATCTGGGGTGGTGAACACGAATCTGGGGTTCGCTTGTCGAAATTTGAAGGTTTACTGTGCTACGGTAGGGTACCATGCCATTTAGGGTAAAAACTACCATAATAATTTGAAAATCGGGATTATCGTAGACGAGGGAGCCACCCAAGATTTACTCTTTGAAATGAAGAAAAACTCTGATAAAAGATTGGTATGAAACTATTTGAGGGGTCTACCCGGGATTCAGTTAAAGAATGAATGATACCACTCTCAGGGGTGCGTTCCAAGAAGATTTCCACAGGAGGAAAATTGAATCTAATAAGAGCCGACCAATGATAGATTGAGAGACCGCATGAAATGAGCCTATCTGTTAGATTACCATTCGTTATATCTTATCAGACCCATTTTACTCCCATGGAAATCTTCTTGGAACGCACCCCAGAAGTCAAAGTATTCCCACGGAGGTTCGAAAAAACTTTGACTGATAACGCCATCAGTCGTATGATATCAGCCAAAATTTTCAATTTTAGGATTATTCACTATACTGACTAGGTGGCCCCCGGGTAGAACTAAAATGACGAAGAAATTGAGAAAAACGCACCGGAAGTACCCGAAATCCTTAAGTATCAGCCCGCCTTTTAAATATCACAGGGAGTGTTTGTTGTGACAATGAAATCTTTTGTGGACCCGTCCTTTGCAATTCTCTGCTCTCTATTGCTCCGTGCTTTCTTTCGGACCCTAACTAAAACTGTTATGCCTAAAATATTCCTCCATTTCTGATTTGCCCCATTTTATACCGGTGACATCCACCATGAACATGTTCATCCCACCGGACAACTAGTCCATGTTATATAATAATGTCACTGAAACCCGACGTTTTAATGCGTTTCTCGCCGTTTCTTCGTAATTTGGGTAACACTTGGAGGCCAACTCATTGTTTAATCATCGTGAACACTGCCTTTAATCCCCCCCCCCCCGAATGCGAGTATAGAGCTTCGGGAAACCGCTCTGCTCCTAGACAAATCATGAGTATCGATCAAACGTGTTCGGGCAGGCAATTACAGGTCAACATGTTTTGTCACTTCGACAGGCATGTTTTAACGTTAGGAGCCAATCGGTTCCCCGAAGCTCTATACCGCTATTCGTGTCCCCCATCTGGGATAGTGCCCGAAAATCGGCGAATGGGCATCGGATTCGTATTCAGCTCCCCAAATAACCCCCGCATAGTAATTTTGAGTCAAACCTGAGACTCTTACCAAATTACCGTATACCCACCGTAATCTGCAGTAAGCTGTCACAAATCGATAAACTGACATCAGATTCGTTTTGAGCACTCCCAGTAGCCCCAGAGTGACGATTTAAAAGCACAGTACACCCTCAGATATGAATTTTGAGATTTTCATGTAATTATGTAGAAGACCCCTCCTGTATAACACGTGCCAAATACGAGATCTCAATTCCTCCAAATAAGCGAAATATAAGCGACCACCACAGGCCCGACCCCCTAACAGATTTTCGAGCTCCATAGCGGCTCGATGGATGGATGAATTCCAACAAATCGTCGTTCTTCAGTTCATTGCCGGGCAGTCTCCTTATCCTGGCTCGCTCACGCGCAACGACTGCGAATGAAAAGAAATACAGGCCTGAGACAACTCGTCCACCTAATTTTCACCCTCAAAATCTAGGCATCTTTGAAGAGCTATAACTCTGTTCAAAGGGGGTTTTGGACGATTTCACAGATAACACTGTGATCAGCGTGTGACTCTTTCCAAGATAAGCATAAAATCTGAAAATTAACTTTTTGGGTGTCCTGTGCCTTTAAGCCAGATCTGTCATCACGTTCCGGAAATCGTCAAAAGTCAATTTTGCCTTCAAAAATTTCTCCCTGTGGGAAGGTTTCAACGAATTTAGTCTAAAACTTTGGAAAAACGACAAAGAAAACTCATATTCGTGTTCAGCAACCCCAAGTAACCCCCGGGGAGGATTTTCAGTCAAATCTGAAAAGATGTTTTGGTATGGAACAAGTTGGGAGGGGCACTTTCTAACAGGAGATACGACACGATTAACACGTTTCTATACACGTGTAGCTGTGCAGAAAATCTCAATTCCTCCGAATGAATCTTGAGTGACCCCCCCCCACCCAACTAGTTTCGAGCCCATTTTTTGAACGCTTTCTGAACCCCGTAAGGCCCCGGTCATAGTTGGATGAGCCGACGTCTCCAGCCCGGTCGATACACACAGAATGCATTGGAAATGGGATGCAAAAATCACTTGGTGTAACGTGCTTATCTGGGCCAAATTCCGGTCCGCACTTGCGTTTAGACACGCTTTGCGGCCGCACCCCACCGATTCAGAAGAGCTTCCAGCGTCGCAGCCGCTGATCTGCTGACCCTAGGTGGGTTTTGGAAACTGGAAACTAAGAAAATTTGGAGAAAATTGTATAAAAAAGCCACATCGAGTCGGCGTTGGGGCTGGAAACCTGATTGGCTCAAGCGCGTGCGGCCGCAAAGCGTGTCGAGACGCAACTGCGGACCGGGATTGGGGTCAGATAAGCATAATATCCCCCCGCACCCCCAACACCCACCCGGTCGATACGTATGAACAACATGATGAGGTGAAGCTGAGAAAATCACTCGGTGTATCCCCCCGCACCCCCAACACCCCCCCGCACCCCCAACACCTTCCTCGCACCCCCCCCCCGGTCGATACGTATGTTTAAAATGATGGAGTGAGGTTGAGAAAATCACTCGATGTATCGGACGCGGTCGATATCCATGCAATACGTGGATGAGAAAATCACCGGGTGGGCGGGTCGATGATAAAACATTGCGTATCACTAGAAAGTTAACCTTACTGCTACCTCCTTTACTTCACCATACTCTCCTTCACTATTTCTCTGAACAGGTGCAATCCTATTGGCCACGTAATCATCGTCATATCTAGTTGAATACATCGAGTGATTTTCTCAACCTCACTCCATCGTTCTAAACATACGTATCGACCGGGTGGGTGTTGTGGGGTGCGGGGGGGGGGGATACAGATGCAAATAGCACCAACTCTGACCGGGCCTAATTGATATAAAGCCTAGATTGCTCGGATGAGTTTCATGGCGGCGGAGCGGTCGGTCATGGCAAAATATAACAGAATTATAAAATTCAAACCGCAGATTCTATCCACAGTAAGCTAATGGCCATGATAAGAGTATTGTACACAACTCCATTCATCTATCGTCTTGATGAAGTGTAGGTCGGTGGAATGATATCATGCTCCCTGCAAGGAATTTTTTCCGGTATTCATGGAACAAAGTTTCGTATGGCCGTGTGTTGAAACGCGGCACTAAGGACTTTCACATCGAGTTGCTCGTCGAGTTGGAAAACTTGCAGCTTTTCCCTACTGCTGCATAGGGTAGCACTTTAGGCCCTTATGCCTCACTAGTTGCACCAACATGCTGCTTTCTACCGGAGCATCACCTTTTCCCATTATAGCCCAAGCTGCTTCAGTCTTCGCTCCAATATCCTGCGCTCTAATGCTGCCCAACTGTTGCTATCGACAACACTCACCGAACGGTCATGAAGAACCTCATTTCACAAGTATCGAAATGAATTCCTTCCAAGGGGCATGATATTCGGGACAGAGGCTGTCTACACACCGTGGGAGGAGTTGTCCCGTTTTTGTGGTTTGAAACGTCACGCCACTTAACGCGAGCGAAGTGGTCCCGAGTGGAATTAGAGTCGTAAAAACCTGGACAACTCTTCCCTCGGTGAGTAAAGAGCCCCTGTCCCATGATATTCCACCAACCCACATCTCATCACGGCTGTAACTGGGATGCAGATGTGTTCCTCTACTCTTATCATGTCCATTGGGTTACTGTGGATGACATCTGCGGTTTTAGTTTTATCATTCTGGCAAAAACATAACTGTGATAAGGAGATTTTCACATGACAAGCCCGATTAGCCTCACTTTGACCGCCTGAAAATGATGGAGGTATTAGGATATAAGTAAACGCTCAACTGAAAATCCGTACAAGTACAAAACGCTGTCACTCTGTGCAGGGTTCAGAAGATGCGCTTTCAATCAAACTTCGCCAAGAGGGGGTGGGGTTCAGGCCCTGAACACTATTATGAGGCCAGTTCTCGATTTTCAAAAGATTACTGCGCTTTTTGCAGGGTAGAGGCTGTAAACCGCTAAACTCTTGTGGTTTCTAAGCGTGCTGGTGCGAGGGGTAAACTCCAAATACCGTGTACATTATAATATCAGTAGCATTTCTATATCAGACCGACAGACTCAAACTCGCAAATGAAAGTTGAAAAGCATTTCATGACTTTGTGACAATCGATACCGCACGGTATTTTGTGTCTAGTGGTGCGGAGCGCAGGTTAGAGACAGTGAGAGAGCGCATGACAGACAAAGGGAGCAGAATCGCGCGCACCGCCCGCGCCATGAGTCGTGAGAAATACGACATTTGACAGAGGTTACATGAGGTGTAAAAAATTGAGAAAAAAGGCTATAACTTTTTCAAGAGTGATTCTAGGCAGCTGGTAATGGCATAATTGGACTTTACGTACAAAAACGAATCTAGAAAAGTACATTTTATTCGGAGTGGCCAGTTTGGCTAATAGTAGTTTCCTCGTGAGTACCTGAGCAGATCTGTAGGTAGGCGGCAGATATTGTTCCCCTTTTCCGTATGCAGTGGGTGGGTGTCGCATGCAGCGAAATTGGTGGCGAAGTGATATTTTTCATATACTGTGCTTGTCTGGGTCAAATTCCGGTCCGCAATCGCGTCTCGACACGCTTTGCGACCGCGCGCTTTTTAGTCGGAAGAGTTTCAGCGCTGCAGCCGCCGATTCGTTAACTCTAGGTGGGTTTGGAAACCGAAAACTAAACAAAGCGGAGAAAACTGTATAAAAAAGCCACATCGGGTCGGCTTTGGCGCTGGGACCCCGACTGACTCGAGCGCGTGCGGCCGCAAAGCGTGTCGTCCCGGAATAAGCACAGTACTCTGTGAGCATTGTCCTAAGGCGGCTTTCGGAGATTTTGCGGGGCAACGCGATGGCACATGTCAGTGCGGCGCGAACATCGCGTCGCGTAGGAATTCAAGTGTGAACCCTGAGCAAACGCTGGGCGATTACGCTCTCTAGACGAAAAATACCGTGCGGTACCGATTGCCACAAAGCCATAAAATACTTTGCAACATTCATTTGAGTTTGAGTTGGTCGGTCTGATATAGAAATGCTGATATCATCATTTCATGCCCTTGTGGAAATCGGTACCGCACGGTATTTGGAGTTTACTATTACGCACGATTGCGTACGTATCCTCCATTTCCCCGCTACTCGCAGGGTTGGGCTTCAGTAACATAGGAGTGGTGCGGTTTTGAGAATCATTTCTTCAATCTCATAATTGCTTTTTTCGAAAAACAACCGTTTCGCGTCTACAATAGTGATAATACGACTGCGAGTACCTCGGAAATGAAAGTTAAGCCTCTTTCACACTTGCCCAACCGACGTCGGACGACTTGTTATCGAGTGTGTAATATCTATCTACCCTACCCTACCCATCTTATCTATCCTAACTTATCAAATTTGATAACGAGTCGTCCGACGTCGGCCGGCAAAGTATGAATGAGGCATTACGCAATTTCGCCCAAAGCCTAGTTTTGACTGCAGGTGGTCGCTGCGGCCATGCGAGGGACAACTGTTCCTTTTTCATCGCGCGTAATGGAAAGCCGCTACAATTGTGATCGCTTCGTGGCAAACGTCCTAGATCTCTGGATCGCGGCGACGACATCCTATGTTTTACTGCATCGCTGCTTGAAGAGCGATTCTCAATGGTCGCTGATCATCGCTCCATCGCTGCGATTATTGCAGCGATGGAGCGATTGCCAGCTAATGACACGTTTCGTCTAGTGAACGTCGACCCTTTCACATGACAGTATCAGTGTATACGAGTCGAAACATGTTATTGATAACTACCAGCCATTAATTTCACTGGTTGATTGAATTTCTTCGATCATCCGTGAGGCTATGCACTATGAACAGAATCGCTGCCGCTGCTACATCGCTGCAGCAGCGGGTGTGAAATCGCTACGATGAAAAACAGCAGCGATGCAGCCAAAACTAGGCTTAAACAAGCAACAGCGTTTTTCCTGTGAATGAACAACATTTTTTTCGCGTTTGTTTGAGTACAAGTGGTTCTACACATGCTCATTTCAATGTTTTCATTGTGAGATCTGTTTTTCCCAGAGAAAAAAACCTTGAGAAAAGCGGGTGTTTCCAAATAGACACCCCTGCAGAAACGTACAACCGTCAACTAGGCAGCACTGTCTGCAGGCAAAAACGAAACGCGCCATTCACGCGCAAAAATTTTTAATTGAGGCCGAGTGATGATCGCCGGTTTTTTTCATTTTTTTGTGTTTTCCTCGTTTTTCCTGCTTTCTCTTCTATTGTTTTTTGTTTCTTCTGCGTGGTTACGAAGGAAAGTAGTGTTTTCAGGGGTCTCAGTGCTGATTAGGGTGACAAAATCCTGATTTGATGCCAGGGAATAATCGAAATATCATTTATGATAATTTTCCATGGAATCACTGTTTCTTACCCTTATCATTTACACCAAGCAGAAGATACAAGACTATAGAAGAGTGGAAGAAACGGCGAAACATCAAAAATATGACATCGATCATGCCTTGAAGGCTGGAAGAATAGAAAAGCTGAAGGGACGTTTTTTTATTCAGTGTTTATAACCGTTATTAAGTACAAAGCTGCACCGTCCAATCTGGATGTCCCATGATTCCCACCTCCCGGAATCGCTAGGGTAAAAATTAGCCCACACCCGGGGTTTTCCTCCCCTGCCAGACGGTGCAGCCGAAGGCTGCACCGTCCAATCTGGATTTCCCCTGATTCCCACCGCTCGGAATCGCTAGGGTAAAAATTAGCCCATACCCGGGGTTTTCCTCCCCTGCCAGACGGTGCAGCCGAAGGCTGCACCGTCCAATCTGGATTTCCCCTGATTCCCACCTCTCGGAATCGCTAGGGTAAAAATTAGCCCACACCCGGGGTTTTCCTCCCCTGCCAGACGGTGCAGCCGAAGGCTGCACAGTCCAATCTGGATTCCCCCTGATTCGCACCTCTCGGAATCGCTAGGGTAAAAATTAGCCCATACCCGGGGTTTTCCTCCCCTGCCAGACGGTGCAGCCGAAGGCTGCACCGTCCAATCTGGATTTCCCCTGATCCCCACCTCTCGGAATCGCTAGGGTAGAAATTAGCCCACACCCGGGGTCGTATTCGCCAATAACCCGCCGGGTAGTCGAAGGGTAAATGAGGTAAAATTTCAGTACAAAACGCGCGCTCCACGGCCACCTCTCGCCTCCCTTGGCTTCCCTCGCGACCGCCGGAATTTTTCGAATAGCATAGCTGAAAAATGGCCGCTTCGCGATGGAATCTTTATCTTTTTGCAGTGATATCGATACTTAACACAGTTTGCATTTACATCTTACATGGTGTTAGATGGGTTGATCTGCTCCTCTGCCGCGGGCGGTATCATCCCTTCCGCTTCCCTTCGACTACCCTCGGCGGGTTGTTGGCGAATACCACCCCGGGGTTTTCCTCCTCTGCCAGACGGTGCAGCCGAAGGCTGCACCGTCCAATCTGGATTCCCCTGATTCGCACCTCTCGGAATCGCTAGGGTAAAATTAGCCCACACCCGGGATTTTCCTCCCCTGCCAGACGGTGCAGCCGAAGGCTGCACCGTCCAATCTGGATTTCCCCTGATTCCCACCTCACGGAATCGCTAGGGTAAAAATTAGCCCACACCCGGAGTTTTCCTCCCCTGCCAAACGGTGCAGCCGAAGGCTGCACCGTCCAATCTGGATTTCCCCTGATTCCCACCTCTCGGAATCGCTAGGGTAAAAATTAGCCCACACCCGGGGTTTTCCTCCCCTGCCAGACGGTGCAGCCGAAGGCTGCACCGTCCAATCTGGATTCCCCCTGATTCGCATCTCTCGGAATCGCTAGGGTAAAAATTAGCCCACACCCGGGGTTTTCCTCCCCTGCCAGACGGTGCAGCCGAAGGCTGCACCGTCCAATCTGGATTTCCCCTGATTCCCACCTCTCGGAATCGCTAGGGTAAAAATTAGCCCACACCCGGGGTTTTCCTCCCCTGCCGGACGGTGCAGCCGAAGACTGCACCGTCCAATCTGGATTTCCCCTGATTCCCACCTCTCGGAATCGCTAGGGTAAAAATTAGCCCACACCCGGGGTTTTCCTCCCCTGCCAGACGGTGCAGCCGAAGGCTGCACCGTCCAATCTGGATTTCCCCTGATTCCCACCTCTCGGAATCGCTAGGGTAAAAATTAGCCCACACCCGGGGTTTTCCTCCCCTGCCAGACGGTGCAGCCGAAGGCTGCACCGTCCAATCTGGATTCCCCCTGATTCGCATCTCTCGGAAACTAGACGAAAAATACCGTGCGGTACCGATTGCCACAAAGCCATAAAATACTTTACAACTTTCATTTGAGAGTCTGAGTCGGTAGGTCTGATATAAAAATGTAACTGATATCATCATTTCATGCCGTTGTGGCAATCGGTACCGCACGGTATTTGGAGTTTACTCTCTCGGAATCGCTAGGGTAAAAATTAGCCCACACCCGGGGTTTTCCTCCCCTGCCAAACGGTGCAGCCGAAGGCTGCACCGTCCAATCTGGATTTCCCCTGATTCCCACCTCTCGGAATCGCTAGGGTAAAAATTAGCCCACACCCGGAGTTTTCCTCCCCTGCCAGACGGTGCAGCCGAAGGCTGCACCGTCCAATCTGGATTCCCCCTGATTCGCATCTCTCGGAATCGCTAGGGTAAAAATTAGCCCACACCCGGGGTTTTCCTCCCCTGCCAGACGGTGCAGCCGAAGGCTGCACCGTCCAATCTGGATTTCCCCTGATTCCCACCTCTCGGAATCGCTAGGGTAAAAATTAGCCCACACCCGGGGTTTTCCTCCCCTGCCAGACGGTGCAGCCGAAGCTGCACCGTCCAATCTGGATTCCCCCTGATTCGCATCTCTCGGAATCGCTAGGGTAAAAATTAGCCCACACCCGGGGTTTTCCTCCCCTGCCGGACGGTGCAGCCGAAGACTGCACCGTCCAATCTGGATTTCCCCTGATTCGCAGTCCAATTCGGGTTTCTACGATCGGCCCTCATTGAAGATTGGTACTTCAAAATATAAGACATTTCACCCTAATATTTTCAAGGTCTGAAAAATGGATTACATTGTATGGCTCTGCGCCTCAAATTTCTGTATTGAACGCTTCAGGATAAAAAAAGTCACTTTGCTTACTACAAGGTTAAATGTGTCGTAATCTGAGCATTTCCTCCCTAATACGTTGACACAAGAGTAATTCATAATGATTCGTTGTAAAAAGCTTCTGTGCGAAAAGAACAACTTCCTGTCCAATGACTTCGTATTTTAAAAAATGCGCGTATGGTATGGTGCACGTGGGCCACAGCTGCGGACACATCGGACTTGACGGTTGTACATTTCTGCAGGGGTGTCCAGCTGCCGACAGCCGAGAAAAGCCAGCAACCACCCTCCCTTCGCGCGACGACCAATGCAACGCGACGCGATCGACGCGGAGCGATCATCAGCATTTGGGCTTCAAATCCGACGACGCGACGCGACGTCGCTTGATCGATACGTAGGCTAATCATAACGTCGCGTAGTGCCGCGAATGAACTCTAAAGCCTCAGTAGGTTGTAGCACGTAAATTCGATACACATCGTATGTATTCACACCGGCACGCTAAAAAGCGACCTTTCGACGCTAGCCGTAGCGTTGAGGGTATCTATCGAAGTATGGAGGCTGTTGTTCCCTTTCTTTTGGTCAGAAAGCGGCGCCACCGCTAGCTCTTCAAAATTGCGTTTGCAGCCCGTTCCTCCCAACAAAGAGGGCTGAATTGAACTTTCGAATGGTGAGCGTCGGACATGAGGTTTCGTTTATTCCAATGGATGAGTCTATTCCAATGAGGTACATTCCAATCCAATGAATCAACAAGTCGCACGCAGCCGCACCCAACTATGGATCTCCCCTAGTAGCGTGGTGAAGGTGCTTATCGATTGAAAGCTGACACGCCTTATAGCTGCGCATGGTGCACGCTTCCATGGGAATCGACCGCTGATTCGAGCGGACTCACCTGAGAGTGTGAACTCTGCACCGCCTTAGACACCGTCCAAATGGAAGAAGACCCTCCCCAGCGCAGGAGATCCCAACGTTGTCGTCATATCACATATCACCACGCATCATTCTGTTTGCTAAGTATGCATGCAAATACCACGTTTAAACGTGGAAGATCACTGTGGTCGGATTCATGATTAGCCACCCATAGGTTCGCAAAGTTTCCGGGTTACAATTCTCTCAATCCATCAATTTTTTGGGTTGGGCGGCGGGTAAAGATGGCCTTACTTCTTAAATAACTAACGGCGAGTCAACCCCGGATACCAAGACCAGCGATACGAGGATTAATCAGCCAAGTTTGCATGGGATCTCGACAAGTCAGGTTCGTGGCTTGCGTCCTCAAAAAAAAACATTCAAACATCCCGTCGGCCGCCGGTGAGATTCAAACCGCACGCGAAGGTCCGACGCACGCGACCACCGCGCCAGCCGCGGGTGAGGTTAGAATTCTTTTATCAAGGACGCAAGCTACAGAGCTGTTTTTAGCGCGCTTTTCTAATTACTCCCTTCAGATCCAGTGTTTTTTTTTTATCCCAAAAATAGTTAAGAATCCTGAAAGACTTCAATGGCAGTGTTCACGCCAATATTGTATGCCGAGATTATTCACTAAACAATTGATTGATGCCTGGGTAGAACTGAAATGACGGAGAAATTGTGGAAAACGCTCCAGAAGTGCATAAAACAGTACTCTCACTCCACCCCCGACAATACGAATCTACATATTGACGTTTGAAAATTTCAGAAACATCCTCTCGGAAATATTTTGGCTTCTTTTAGAGAAAGTTTTCTTAAACCTGAATCATTTTTGAAACCAGCGCGGCGAGACTAATCGAATGTTCTTTTCAAATTCCGAAGTTATACACTCCGATCGAAAACGACGTTTCTGACACGCTCTCGCGTCGCCGACCAGGGATGAGCGGAATTCCGCTTTCCGAATTCCTATTTCCGCAGGTTTTTAGATCTCGGAATTCCGCTTTCCGATTTCCGAAAAATGGGTGCGGAATATGGAACAGAATGCGGATATAATTCTACTCTCCATCCACTAACAGAAGTTGGCAAGTTGAGACTCGTCTTCTGTCAGGACTTGCCAAAGGCAGTGTTCACAATAAAAAAACCGCGTTCTAGTTTTCACTGCTTCTGAGTAGGCAGTTCAAGGAGGTGAAGGATACTAGGGAAAGTCCATACAAAAATTCTGAACATTGAAGAAAAACTGTTCAAAAAAATCTCTGAAGTAATTAATTACGCCCGTTTGGTGTGTTTCGGGAAATGCGGACTTGAACAATCCAGACGTCGGAAATGGTTTTGCGCTTGAAAATTCTTTAGTTAACTTTTGTGTTTCTTTGCTTGGATGCACATGCTTGGATGTTAGAAACTTCTGGGATAAAGGGCAATCAGAAATTTAGCAACTGCTCCTCTGGTGAAAGGAATGGTGGGCAACTGTTATATGAAGTGGGCAGGGGTGATCCAATGGATTCGCTGGTCCACGAGATTTCCGAACACTCCCTGGCCGTTTTTCCTCGTACTTTCATCCTAACTCTTCTTAGCACTTAATGGACCGCGTGTCCACACTGCGCACCCACGGCATAAAACGTTCAATATTTTTTAAAGTATTGGGAGATGGGGTCTTTATTGAATACTATTAGGTTCTTTATAATGTAACCTATTTACATTCACAGTGGTCAAGCATTTTGAGCGTTCCTAGTTATCTTACCAGCATCTTCGGAAATGACATTTTTCGAATTTTCGAGCTTCTTTGTTTGGAAAGAAACTGTACCAAACTTTGGTGAGAGGGATATGATTGATGCTAATCACAAAACTGGTGTCGTCTAAATGGTTTTCGAGAAGCAGTTCCAACTAATCGAGATAACTGTAGTACGTCAATGTTTAAAATTTTGCAGCCTTGAACCCAAGGGTTATCCAACTTTCTGTTGTTTATTTTTCGATTTCCTATGAAATTATCGCGGTAATCTAGCCAATGATCAACATTATTTCAGATTTCCGTGTGGAGTGTAACTTGATGGGATGGGGCTGAGCCTTCGCTACGGGTTTATTTGGAGGTGCTGAACAATTAATGGTGTTTACTCTAAAGCTTTCATTGTAATTGCTATCGTTTGCCGTTTGCTATGTGTTGGTAAACGTCTCAGGTTTTGTTGCGATTCGCCCAAGTGGTCGTTTAGGTGCGGTTGGGGTATTGATCCCGGATCTGACTCTCATTTCCAAAATCCTCATGGAATTTTCGTCGGTTACAACAGACTTTTCAAGTCAAAGTCTCTGAGTTCGTCGAAAATTTGCTATGAAGTTCATTAGAACATCATGTATTCGAAGTCCGTCCATTTCTGAAATTTCTACTATTTTAGGTTGGTTTCGCACGCTATAGTCCTAACTATGTGCTTTCACCTACAGAAAATTCCAGAAGTCAAGAGGAAAACCTTGAATTCGTGGCTAACACGCCCGAAAATTGGCGAGAAGTCGTGTTTCAATGCACCTTGCGCGTGTAGAGTTTAAATTCCTTCCAAATTTGAAACGCACCACGTCCGTAAGAAAGTGAATGATTGTGGCCACATCATGGCCTTTCTTCCATTGTACTCGAGGGTGGAGTGAGAAAGAAACAATGGATGTGTACCATGGATGATAGCCTGCTCCAATCGAAATGGTCCCCAGCGGACCGAGTGTCCACACATGTCACCCACAGAAATCATTAGCCGTGGAGCGCACCGGTCGGCTGTGGAAATTCGCCGGGGAGCAGGCGGTCTCTTAAGTGTTAGAGAGACGCAAAGCTTACGTTTTGGTCAAAAAACGGGCAACTTTCTCATAGTGAACACTGCCTTCAAAGCAACTGAATTTCAATGGGGCCCAGTAAGGAGGGTGATTGAAGTTTTATAAATAGCTAGTCGTTGTCACCCCACGAGCAAACGCCTTTAAATTGTCGTTAATCCTTCACCGTCAAAAATCTAGATCTTGAAAATAAGCACTGCTGACTGCAGTAAGGCCGAAAATAGCCTTTGAGGGTAAAAAAGAACGAAGGCGTGAATGGCTGCATGCAATACTGAAAGCTCATAAACACGCTGCTTTTTTCAGCTGCGCAATTTCTCAGGGTATCACCATCAGAATTATTGTGGGCTTTATCCGGCAAGGCCCGAATTTGACGATTTCAGAACACTTTTGTTTGGCAACAAAGCGACGCCGCGCCCGCTGCGTGACGTTACGCTCCTAGTCTCTAGCCGCATTTACGCACATCCCTGATGGGATCCCCATAAGATCAGAAACTCGATTCACAAGGGTTTAGTGTCAAGAATGGAGAAGTATCTGATGATTTGATATTGGCTACGCTTTTTGACCAGAGGTTCAAGAACATTTTCGATGCCAGCTGCAAGTATACTTTGTTCCGTTTTCCGAATTCCGCATTCTAACTTCCGCAGCTTTTGACCTCGGATTTCCGCTTTCCGATTTCCGAAATATCAAATTTGTTTCGATTTCCGATTTCCGAATATCAAAATTTTTGTTCCGCTCATTCCTGTCGCCGACACGTTTGAGGACACAGGTTATGAGCGGTATGGTATATTTGAGCAATGCGCGCTACAGCACCAACGCCTTCTTTCAGAGAGAT
Organism: Aplectana chamaeleonis; assembly: GCA_029168955.1. Lineage (NCBI taxonomy): Eukaryota > Metazoa > Nematoda > Chromadorea > Rhabditida > Cosmocercidae > Aplectana > Aplectana chamaeleonis. The sequence continues at coordinate 98,283 of JAPDOI010000773.1, forward strand.
GTAGTGTGGCTCGCAAAGTCTGGGACCTAAAACTTAGGTATTCATTTTATCATAGCTCCAAGTCCTGTCTGGAAACGGCCGCCTGGACGTAGGCGAAAGTTTTGGACGGATGTGATAAAGGAGGATTTGAAATCACGCGGCATTGAAAGGCAATTCAGGCGCGATGTTTGACTTCGCAGGAAGTGGAATAGTAATCAATGGATGGATTGTGTTCAAATTGTGGCTGAGGACCGTGACAAATGGACACGGCTGACCACTAGGACGGCACACCTCGGTGAAGATGCGGAATGACCGCGTCAGGCGAAAGCCAACCGATTAAGTCAAGTAAGTCATAGCTTCATGAGAACATTTCGATGGTCCGAAAAAGCGGAGCTCTTTCTTGGTCATCTAGCACGAGGAGTAGAAGCGTCAGTACAGGCGCTGTTAACGATACAGTGCTTAACACTATCCAGCTCTAAAACATCTTGACATCCCAACACCCGCATTAGGGGCTTCTATTTTGGAAGCAATTTGTCACAAGAAAGACAAAAAGAATCAATTCACTACGGATATGAAAGCACAAAACCAGGTAGATACAGTTTACTACAATGTTAAAAGGACATGGTGCGTCTGCGGTCACGCACTAAAACTACGGTGGCAAACCTGGCTCTTTGCCAGATTTCGTTTTCGATCGACAGCGCAGCTGATTTTCAGGGTGACTTAAAGTTTTCTTCATTTTCATGTTTGCTTCTGCTTCCTTTTAGTTTCTGACTGTTTGAATATTGCGAATAGGGGCTATTCTTCCGTAAAAACCGTAACTCACCCAGAAAATCAGCTGTGGTGTCGATCGATAGTGAAATCTGGCAAAGAGCCAGGTTTTCCACCGTAGTTTAAGAGTGTGACCGCAACTGCACCATGTCCTCTTAACATTGCGGTAAACTGTACTCTTTCGGATTAAGCAACCCAGCCACAATTGTTGGAATCACGAAAACTTTTTTTATGGAAATTCTTGCAAAAATTCTTTATGTTGCTTCACGCTTTTACATCTTCAAAAACAAATACATGACAATATGAGCTTGAAACTTTATGGGGAAACCTTTTTATTACAAGAGTGGGTTGATCGTCCTATCTGAAAGAGTACCCGAAACCATTCCCAAAGGACAAATGATTTTTCGGGACTTTTTCACTGCTGTTTAGACAAAAATTGTGAGTTTCGTGCAGTCATTACCTCCATTTCTTGAGCCTACTTGCCCAGAAGTGTAGAAATAAAAGGTAAGGTGTTCTGCGCGTCTTAAGAGTCGTATTTTCGCACTCATGAAGATCATATCGTCTCTCAGTATTCTAGCAAATATCCTTAAACAGTACGGTATGCTGATTGCTCTCAGAACATTCAGAAAAAAAGTTATCAGATTAGAGCATTTACAGTCTCTGCAGAAATTCTTATCCTGCGCTTACCGTCTCTAGGCGACGCTCGCATCCGCAGCAGGTGACAACGGTGAGTAACCGCAGCCAAGTCACCCGAAGTCGCGCCTCGCTGGACTAGAATCTTCGGCGCTACTGTATGTTCAGCTCTAAGCTTTTTGATAAAGGAACAGTAACTGTTATCAGCGGTGAGATATGAAGTGTAGGAAGACAGAAAGACTGTTCACCTGCGATTCAAAAGATCCGGTGAGCTTCATTTTCTATCGATGTATGTACAACAAATGGTTGTGTTGCTAAGCGAGATTAATTTGCATCTAGTCATACTGAAGGTATCGTCCGCAATTCTGAAGGACAGGATGCATAGATCACGTCCCCGGTGCTGCGAAACGCTCCTGTGATTGGCCAAATGTGCAATGACCAATCACGTGTGTGTTGGCAAAATTCAATTTTATGATTGAGGTTTTCAGATTTCACTATTAATTCCGATTACAATGTTCGTTTTATGCACAAGAAATGCGAAGAAGAAGAAGTTAGAAAAAGGTTCGACCTTGGAAGAGTGTCGCTATGGAATGCACTCACGTACGGCTTGAATTTAGCTTCACGTATGTGAAGAGTTGACGATCGATACAATTTTAGCTAACCAATTTCTATTTATAGGGGTCAACTTAAGCATCGCTGGCGCGCCTTCAATTAGCACGTGAGTTTGTTCTTAAAATTGACTTTTTGAAAAATATGCACGTTAGTAATCACGCTAGACGATAATTGACTGCAGCGTTGGAGGACAATAAGGCCTAGTGCATACTTTCCGCGGCGCCAGGGCGAATCAGCTATATCGATTTTTGATCTGCATGTATGATGCAGCTATGATGCATCGCTCGTCGCAAGGAGTATACACACGGCCTAAATGGCAGAAAGCACTTAACACCTTGAAAGGTGCAAATAGCATGAAATATTTTGGGACACAATGTGATATTGAGAGACTTAAACAGGAATCCGAATAAATCGCATGCGACAGATGGCGACATTAAGGTTCTGTATTAAGGGGTCTGCAGAGTTGCAGAGATCGGCGAGTAGTCGCTAAGCGTCAGCCTTGACGCTGCGACAAAAATGTTTTGGAACATTATCGTCGCGGCGTCGGTTGCCGCTCGCTGCCAGTGATATAGGGCCGTCGCGGCGTCAATACACTCTGTGTTGCCCCTCGTCGCCCTTCGCGTCGCGTAGGTCGCCATCGTCGCCGAATGTTATCGATATTACATCACCCAGTGCTGCTCGTCGCTGCGAGCAACGCCGCGACTTCAACTCTGCGGACCCCTTTACTCCCTGGGCGAGCGACTCGACGCGGTTTTCATCTTCCTTTTAAAAAATTGATAAGACCAGGCTCATAGTTCCGGTCGCCGCGATCAAATCGCGCCGACTGAAAAAGCGCAATGACGCGAATATAATACGCCATCGTAGCTCTCGGAATGATCAAGTTGACGTATAAATGGATTAATCTTGTCAAATTTCATTTTATGGATAATATTATCATTCAAAACCATTGATTAAAATTGGGTGGCGTAAATTTCGACAATTTCAGAGCTCTAAGCGCTCACGACGGAGATTTGCTCAGCCATAATATGGAACAGAAGCCGTTAGAGTGAGTACGACCAGATTCCATAATTTTTGGGTAATTCTTGAAAGGTATCCACCCTGGAGTGGCATGCATGAATGCGACGCCCAGGGTAGGGAGGCGCAACGTCACGTGCACGCTTCGCAACTTGAATTCAAATCGTGGCGCGAGCGTGCGGCGTAGCGCTGCCTGACCCTCGCTGACGCATTCATGCATGCCACTCCTGTATCCTAGACGACGCAGGGGCACCAAACATTTTTTCACAGAAATGAAGGAAATTCCTGACACCGGTGCTTCATTCCGCTATCAATTATCGAAAAGAGCCTTCATACTGAAACACTGTCAGACAGCTGTTCACCGATAACACCAAACAAAGCATACAAATCGATCTAATTTGGAACGAATCCAATTATACTACTTACTAGGGACTGCTTTAAAGGCATCGTTCGCGCTGAGAACCACTCTCCGTTTCTCAGGCTCAATTCGATGAATGAGACCGGTGGACCACGCCGGTGAGCTTGGGCGCGTCAAAAACGTAGGGTTATGAGGTTGGAAGGGGTTAAAGATGAGCATCCGCCACCAATTCTCACTAGTCATCAAGCACTTTTCCCCAGAATTTTGATGCGACTGTCAAACAATATGAAAAACAATTATGGCACAAACTCCACATGCAGAAAAAACATCGAAAATGACAGTGACGAGGTCTCCAAACGCAGAAAAACTCAAAAAACGATTTTGACGCGAAATTCAAATTGGGATTCGCAATGTGTTCCGACTTAATTTCCTTTCCAAATGAAGGTTTTCCAAGGGCCTTTTCGACATTTTCGTTCACCGGAGAGGCCAAGCTACACAAAAACATAAAAAATAATATACGGTTTTTTGCGCGTACGATGCCTTAAACTTCCCGTGGAGATTTGGAAAACCATGCTGTCGTTGCTGTAGGTCTGTGACAGTACATAGATGACCCGTGCTTAAAATTGCCTAAATGGCTGCGGGGATTCCGAAAAATGGTATTTTCATTCCTTCAAAAAAATGTAAGGGCACACACCTCCCCATCAGTGAAGTTTTGGGGTGTTGAAATTTTTTTTGTCGGATTTGGCTCAAACCTTGCATCTTGGGGTTATTTAGGGCGCTGAACCCGGATCTAGGGTCTATTCCTCGCCTACCTACGATAGGTTACGGTAGGCAAAAAGCCTTTTAACTGGTGTTACTTACCTTAAAGTTTCGGAAATCGGAAAATGGACCACAAATTCGTGTTCAGCGTCCCAAATAACATCCGGATGACGGAGTTTCTATCCCAAGGGGGGCGGAGCCTAGGCGAGGTGCGAGCGAGGTGTGAATTACGGGAGTCGTCGACTCGGACTACATAATAACCGCTCTTTACTCACCGCTAGGGCCAGACATTGCCATACGAGACGCTATCCAACAAGGCAAACACAGGTAAAAGTGTCGTTGCGTGCTAATGTCAAAGATATCCTTGGGGTGTCTTTGAGCATTGTGTGATGTTAGTGTGAACGGTCTTCCTTTGGCAATTTCCTGTCTGTGATGACCGAATTCGAACCTCCCAGACACGTAATTTTAGGAGGCTTCCACATCTTTACTTGAATTGAAGGAAAAACAGGTTTCCAGGAGCATTTATCTGGAAAATATTGAGAAGTCCAAGTCGAATTTGTTCTACAATTCGAGAATTTCACAACGTCATTATTTGAAATCATTCAGTCATCAGAAAAAAATCCAAACACAGTATTTTCTCTATTAGAAGAAACCCTCCATTCGAAATACAAAAAAAGAGAAGACTGAATAATAGAAGTAAACCCTCTTTCCGAAGTACACCTCTATCCCTAGTTCATTTCGGAAAAGGATGGGGAATGAACATTTTGACTGCAAAACAAGGCTTAGAAGAAGGTGATAATATTTATGAGTAGGAAAACACTCAATCTAACTTGGTGGTTGTTGATCGCGAATTTCATAGTTTAGTTGTGAAAATGTTCACTGTATTTCCACTATGGGATTTTCGGAAAATGAGACTGAAAAATAGTAGTAAACCTGTATTAGAAGTACACCCAAAAAATAGATCTGAAAAATAGAAGGACATGCATCTCTCTAAAAAATATGGTAGGTTTTTTGATTTATCCATTGATTCGAGATCTTCTGAAAAAGCAATATTATAATTATTGAATCATTCCGTACTAAAATCGAATGCCCATGTCTATATGTCACTTCTCTTATTAATTAGTATTAATATTATTAACACTCTAATCATCAGATTAAGTTTTTTCAACAATCCTGATATGCACAGCTTTAACACGAGGTATTATTTATTCCGCTCAAAATGGCCTTCCGTTAGAGTAATAGCGTTTCGTATGGTAATATCTGACCCTAGCATTGAGTAAAGTGCGGTAATTAGTCCGGGTCGACGACTCCCGTAATTCACACCTCGCTCGCACCTCGCTTAGGCTCCGCCCCCCTTGGGACAGAACGTCCCGCTGCCATAACACCCACAGTGAAATTTTGAGTCAAATCTGAGATTTTGACCGAGCTACCGTATACCCACCGTAATCTACCGTGGTCTATTGAAAATCGATAAAAGGGTTGCAGACTTGTGTTAGACAGCCCGAATAACCCTTATGTAGAAGCTTGAGGCGATTTTAACGTGGCATTCTCGAAATCGTCAAGAGTCGCGTTTTGCCAGCAAAATTTTCCCCACTTGGAAGTTTCGGACCAAATCAGCTGGAATTTTTCAAATATTGACAAATGGGCCTCAGATTCGTGATCAGCACCCAAAACAACCTCTAGAAACAAGTTTTTAGATCAATCCGAGACAATTTTTTAACATCCTGGAAATTGCCATTCGGGTACCCCTTTTCTCTTCGCAAAGCTACGAAAATGCCCACTTTCGGAAATCTCCTGTAAATCTCTGGGGCATTTAGAGGATTTTGAAAACGGTTTATCAATGCTGCGTCCCATACCTACAACTATCAAAACATGGTTTTATAAAAGCCCACCGGAAATGTAAGGTAAGCCTTGGTTAGTCGCATGATGGGAATCGTTCCATAATATCTAGATCGATCCGTATGCTTTATTCGGTGGTATTATTCATAAGCTGTCCGAACTTGTCTTAAAGGCAGTGATCACGATAGAAAACCGTACTCTGGTTTTCTGTTTTTGTGTAGGCAAGTTTATAAAGCTCCGAAATTCTTAGGTGAGTGACAACTTTGTTTACTTTTTATTGCACCAAAAACTCCCAAAGAATAAGATGGGCCAATGCACATGCTTGGATGTTCGAATCTTTTGCGACAAAGAGTTTTAAAAATTCGACCCCCATCTCCCTGATGAAAGGAACGCAGGACAACTGTTACATAAAGTGGGCGGGGTGACTCAGTGGTTGGCCGGACCATGAGATTCTCACCCACTTCACTTTTTCGAATATTCGACTTTCCGACTATAGTCGGATTTTGAACTATTTGAATATCCGAATTTTCGACTGTAGTCGAATATACCACTTTCGAATATTCGACTTTTCGACTGTAATCGGATTTCGCCCTTTTTCGAATGTTCGACTTTTCGACTGTAGTCGGATATAACACTTTTTCGAATATTCGACTTTTTGACTGTAGTCGGATATAACACTTTTTCGAATACTCGACTTTTCGACTGTAGTCGGATTTCGCCCTTTTTCGAATGTTCGACTTTTCGACTGTAGTCGGATATAAAACTTTTTCGAATATTCGACTTTTTGACTGTAGTCGTATATAACACTTTTTCGAATATTCGACTTTTCGACTGTAGTCGGATATCGCACTTTTCCGATTATTCGACTTTTCGACTATTATCGGATATCGCACTTTTCAAATATCCGACTTTTCCAATAAAAAGTCGACTTTTTTATCCAACTGAAACAGTCGGATACTCATCCGATTATTCGATTGGGAACAAGTATACAGCCCGGTCGATAATCATGAAAGACATGCATGAGGTGGGATGCAAAAAACACCCGATGTGGCTGACCCGACCGATGTTCACATGATATAAGGTAAGAAATGAATGATAACCACGATATCGTCCCACATATTTCATACATATTGACCGCGTCAGACACACATGGATACACCGGGTATTTTTCGCAACCTCCATCATCCATGTTTCTGATACGTATCGACCGGGCTGGCCACGGTGATTTTCTGAACCAACTCTGACAGGAGACTTATGGGCTTTTTGGGTGCTCTTTCGGAATAGACGACCCAATAAAGATTACAATGAAATTAGCAATTGTTCGGACATGACCTACCGCTCGGTTGGTCACATCAAACAGTTCAATGTGTTTGAAAAAAGACTAAATCATTCGAGGGCTTCAGAGGGAAGATAATTTCTAATGAAATTTATCTAGTGGGTCGTCTATTCCAAAAGAGTACCGCTTTCTGAAGAGGTTCACAAACAGGTGTTATCGCAGCACAGGGGGGGGGACAATTGGCTATCGCACTTAACCACGCCCATTTTTTCCGTGCGGAAACGAACTTATAGCACCAACCCGTGTTTTCCTCCCCTTCTGAAATCAGTACATCCGTCGCGGAACGGAAAAATTGGCGTGATCAAATGCAACAGCCATGTGCCCCCCCCCCTATAGCGATAGCTCCAATTTCTAAATTAAGTTATGGACACTGTAGTACCGCATTTTACTACAGGGTGCGTAATAAATACCCGTACAAATTTGACGCGCGCATTCGAAAGTGAGGTTTTGATTTTCCTGACTCGCTTGTGGGTGTTCGCAAGGCTAAACCCTTTCCAATATCTGCACAAATTTTGGGGTTCCCACATTAGCTTTTTAGAGCATGGTAGCTGCGAATCCGAAAACGGCCCGCAATTCTTCAGCTCAGAAGTGCCGGACATTCAGCTTCGAGGATCGCTCGTCTTCTCGGAATTCCCCGCCAAACCGCCTACGGTGCAGTCGATTGAAGTACGCTTGATGACCGTATTCCTCCAGTACGGCCGGTGACTGTAGCAAAAAGACGTCTAAGAAAATTTCGGAGGAGACGCATCGAACGCAAAACCACGAGGAGTATGAGTGAAGTGGCTCGAGACTTGAACCTTTCGGAGGGAACCGTGAGGAAGATGGTCAAGGAGCAAGTACTTGTGCGTTCCTACAAGCTGCAAAAAGTACATAGCCTGAGCGATGCAGAAAAGATGGGCAGAGTAAGGAAATGTAACGGACTACTGCGGCGGGCCGAAAAAAAATCAGCACTTAAGGATGCTTTTCATAGATAAAAAGCTGTTTATCGTGGAACAGAGCTACAACGGCCAAAACGTCTGGGTGCTTGCACATGACAATGAGGAAGCTACCAAGGCGAGAAGAGTCGTTTCGCGCAGGGTAAAACCCAGGTAAAACGTAGTGGTTCGCACGCCTCTCACTTTTGCTTGAAAAGGTGGGAAAATCGATGCTGACACCTATCTGTAAGCCATTCTTGGACAGCATAGGTTACTGTGGTTGATGCAACATTAAGAGAGAGGATAATGGACGTTCCAACAAGATTGGGCTCCAGCTAACGGGTCTAAGATGGTCCAGCATCGGTGTCCTGAGAAACTACCGGATTTCATCGCCGCGATTGAATGACCAGCAAACTCCAGATCTCAGCGTTATGAATTACTGCGACTGGAGCATTTTGGAGGAGAAAGCCCGCGCACAGAACACACCAGCATAAGCGCACTCAAATCTTCATTGAAGAAAGCCTGGAGTGAGACTCCTCAGGACGTGCTGCGGGCCGCCGTGGATGCCTACCCGAATCGTCTTCGAGCTGCCATCGAAGCTAAAGGCGGCTATATCGGATGATATCTGATTATTTTGAATGATTATGTTAGTAGAATATAGTAAAGATAGCTTCAAATTCGCTTGCTTCTTTGACGAGTTATGCGGTCCGAACCGTGTACGGGTATTTAATACGCACCCTGTAGAGTGCAGCGGTCCATCCCTCCATATATATACTCATCAAAAAACACATTGAGCATCAAAAATGTGAAAAAATCATCAGTTGCCTCAAGTCAGTTGTTTGGTCTGCAAACAACAGCGGCTGAGCATTTAATTCTACGGGAGAGATAACGGTACCTACTCTCCGCTAACACACTAAATTTCGTTCTTGTAAGGTATCAAAGTTTCCTAAAAAAAAACTCAATTGAAAAGCAATTGATGGCTTTATACATCCGCCATTTATTTCATTTTTGTCTTGAATCCTAGGTGAACCCACCCGTCTAGAATAGTACCATTATCTATAAAATCCACACAGAAATGTTGTCATGTCACGTCATGCACTGTTTTTTTCCAGCCGTAATATTGTTATTACTCACGATAAAGGAAATAAGCCGGGAATGCAGGTACGTAATGAAACTGTTTTGTCTACTGTCCAGATTTTGTGTCACCGTTTTTAGCGTAGTTCTAACATGATCAAGCTCTGTATACTCACGCTACCACCACCATACGTGGATGTAGATATGACGTTGTCGTGCTGTGATCCCGAATCTCACCAAGGGGACCATCTAAGCTTAGGAATATGGACCCCGTTTCTCAAAATACTCCGGTAGTTCACGGTGCTCTCTATTTCGCCGAAAAGCGACTGTTCCTTCGCATGCGAGTGCGAAGGGAGGGAAGAAACGGCGATAGAGTGTGGAGAAGGAGAAGCAGCATGGGCGAGCGCACGGACGCCATCGACGGAAATACATTTTGCTCCGAAATAGAGGATAGTAGCAATGCTCCAGAATGGCGTGTTTCATGAGGACCACGCGGCCGCCTTGGCGTCCAATATGTCATGCGGTTGACTTGGAAGCGTATTGTACATTCGGAATACACCTCGAGTTCTATAGCACCTGCCAAAGATTGCAAACACGTGCTTATGGAGGGGAACGTAGGGGTATTATCCTCAAAACTGTTTTGTAGTGGAGTCAATGCCATATACCTGTCGAATCAGGCCACAGCATCACGATGATCGTTTCAATAGTTCAGCCAGAGGGTTCTTCAACGGGAGCGACTAAAGGAACTCAACCTCTAATTTCTCTAATTTCAGAAATCTTCGAGCGTAGAAAGAGGGACAAACGAAGCTATTGAAGTGAACTAATCGTTTCGAAGTAATAATATGTGAAATAAACGTGTATGCTTTGCTTTTTGCCAAACATTCGAGCATGACTTACAACCTAAATTATTGGCAGGCAACGCAAGTGCCCTAAAATGCGGCAATGCTTTACTCCAGTACATTTGCAAAACTGAAGAAGCTTCATTTATGTGAGACCAGCCGTCCTGCGGGCTCCGCCCGCCTGTCGGCTGGCTGGGCACTTAGCCCCCAGACCCTCCGAGATTCCGCCTCCGGCGGAAATAATCAAGTTGTCTTTGCATATATAGAATCGGCTCAGAAATTATTTAACCCCAATATCTTTTGTTGTAGACATAAAATTGCCTGCCACCTATGTGGACCCATGGAAAGGCAGAGAGCGGCAAATTTTACCGAGAAAAGCAATAAGTCTTCTTCAGTTGTGCACGCACACAAAATCAATCCGAAATGCGGCAAATCCGATAGATTAGCGTTCTAGAACTCGTTTTAAAGACATTCTTCTTTCTGCGGGATCCTGCGCACTGCTACGTAGTACCGCACACTTTTCACGGCGTCCGGCGCTTTCCTACATGGGTCCCGTACACGTTCTATGGCGTCCCGCGCACTCTTACATGGGTCCCCCACACTTTCTGTGGCGTCCGGCGCGCTCTTACATCGGTCCCGCACACTTTATATGGCGTTCGGCGCACTCTTACATGGGTTCCGCACACTTTCTATGGCGTCTCGCGCACTCCTACATGCGTCCTCCACACTTTCTGTGGCGTCCGGCGCGCTCTTATATCGGTACCGCACACTTTATATGACGTTCGGCACACTCTTACATCGGTACCGCACACTTTATATGGCGCTCGGCGCACTCTTACATGGGTCCCGCACACTTTCTATGGCGTCTGGCGCACTCCTACATGGGTCCCGCACACTTTCTATGGCGTCTGGCGCACTTCTACATGGGTCCCGCACACTTTCTATGGCGTCTGGCGCACTCCTACACGGGTCCCGTACACTTTTTATGGCGTCTGGCGCACTCTTACATGGGCCCCACATACGTCAGGCGCACTGCCACTGGGATCCCACGCATTTTTTCGGGGTCCGGCGCTCTAACATGGGTTCCGTACACTTTTTATGGCGTCTGGCGCACTCTTGAATGGTTCCCACGTACGTCAGACGGACTGCCACTGGGGCCCCACACTTTTTTTACTACGTCCTGCGCTCTTGAATGGGTGCCATACACTTTCTGCGGCCCTCGGCGCACTGCCAATGGGGTCCCGCACATTTTTTCGGCGTCCGGCGCCCTTATATGAGTCCCGCACATTTTCTTCGGAGTCCAGTGCACTCCCGCTGGTATTCCGCTGACCTTCTACGACGTCCCGTTCGGTTGTTTCGGGCGTAACCATTCTAAAACAGAAAAGTCTGCAATTACGTAGACCCACCGTAGACTGACGGACGGATGGATGGATGGACGAACGGACTGACGGACGGACGGATGGATGGACGAACGGACTGACGGACGGACGGATGGATGGACGAACGGACTGACGGACGGACACCACTCTCCTTTATTTCTATGGACTGACTATTGGAGGATAAAGGATAAAGTTCTTGGCGTATATCAATCCTGTGGGGATGCGCCACCCATTCGACTTCCATTCAGAATCGTACAGGCTTATGAATGTGTACAGGGCCTATACAGTGCCTTGCGGGGGCCAGCCGATGTTCAAGTAAGTGTTTTTATCCTCCCACACAGGTCTGGGACCAAATTACCGACCCCGGAGAGATAGAAGGCGTGGCTAACCTTGAGAGAGGATCGATCACTCGACCGTGTGCGTGACAGCGGTGCCTCTTGCCAGTGCCCCACACTCGCCCACTGAGAGTCATTTATTAAGACAAATAGAGAAGCCGTGTATCTATCTCAGTTCCTTCGCGCGCTTGGGCGGAGCGAGGGTAGAGAGAGCGTGAAAGTGTAGGGAGAAGGAGATGCAGCGTACGGGCGCAGACGCACGCGATGAACCAAAATAAATTTCACTCCGATACAGATTATACGCCCCATTTCTTACTGCTTTCCAACCGCAACTGCGGACAACAGTAGGTACACACAGCTCTAGCGTCGCGCAGTGGTGGAAGTATAGCAGCTGTCTAACGCATTTTTCACATTTTTGGTGTCGCTCTTCCCAGCTACGGCAAAACCATTGTTTTGGAATACTAAGATATCAGGTGGAAGTTGATAAATGACTGCTTAGCACATGAGAATGCTGAAAAATTGCTAGATCCGTAATGGATTCCCGATCAAGGCTGGTACCGAAACGGTTAAACGCGGCAAAGCCGCTATGGCGGTAACAATGATCGACACCACTTTCGCCGCCATGGCGGCGTTAGGCGCGTTTTACTGCATCGAAACCAGCTTCGTTCGCGGATCCATTTCCGAACTGCACATTTTGTTGGTATTCCCCAAGCAGAAAAGTCAGTAGTAAACTTCAGCCCTATCACTTAGTATTCCGAAAAAGCTGGTTCCAGTGTCTCATGGATGCGACATTTGCCGCAGCGGTTGAGGTATGGAAACGCTTTAGTCTTGTGCTATAAGTTCACATTGTGTTACGTAGCAGCGGCTATCTGCAGTCGACCATCTGCATAATATTCGCTCCGAAAAGGTGTGCAATTCCAAACTGTTTTCAAGGTTAGCGTTCAAACAAATAAAGAAAGACTCCCCAAAAAAAACTTATTTGAATTTAATAAACAAAATGTTCAGAGTTAATGAATCCAATAGTAAAATGTGAAAAGAATCAACAGAACATGAACTTTCAAATCCACCTTAGGCCGAGATCGTCCTTACCCCGACCAGCGACAGTGCATATCAGGCGTACCAAGTTTCGGTCGATATTGATGCTAAACATCGTCCGTCGCTGGAAGTATAATCCCGGCCTTAGACCAATGTCGTCCTTGAGTTTCCACAAAAGCTCCCGAGTCTATTGCAACAGTCATGCCGAAAAGCGATGAAACGGGTCCGAATTCTCCTTTCTGCGGCCGCGATCACAAATCCTGGGGACGACGTAGCTCCAGGATTTGTGATCGCGGCCACAGAAAGGAGAAGCCTCGGGCCCACTTCGACTGGCTAAACGTGACGCGCGCAGCAGCAAGCTCACGTTGCTGGAGCGCCGCGCGCTTCTCATTTAGCCAACCAAACTGAGCCGAAGGCTCCACTTTTTCTGTGCATTTGATCCGCAAGCCATTGCATTGTACGGACCTGAACTTGAGGGTCGTGGGGGTAACCAGCCCACCACGCCTACTCCGCTCGACAGACATCGTTCAAAGTAGACCAGTAGTGGCCCAGAGATCGGGAGAGTGAGCCGAACCGGTAGGCGGCTCCAATTTCTGCTCGGTGCTGCTCGAGGCCTAGAATCGTCTGAGACAGAACATCTTGCCATTGTTTTGCCCCCTTATGGCGCATTTATTGCAAAGTTTTTTTCCTGTCCCGTTCCTCCCCTTACTGCAGATCTGCTTACACTATTCTCGCAATACCGTTACAGAGTTTACCCTCGAAAATAATCAGTTGGTCAAACTTGGCAAATTTCCAAGTGGGTAAATCCCGCAAGGATGCAGTGCGCAATACAGCGGCATTTGTGATTGCATTGTAGGTGCCCAATAATGGCTGTTTTCTTGTCATCTCCGTAGCGTGCTGCCGAAGTATACCTCACGCCTTACATGCGAATTTCGGATGCAACACGAATAAGACTATTACATAGCATAGACGAGATCATTTAGGCACTTTGGCAACTAGTGCGCGTAAACGCTTCAGTACAATAGCATTATCACAATAACAGCTGTCTTCTGTGAATGGCGACTGGATTCGTGCGGCTCCAAAAATCAATAGCGAACTATCATCGCATTCCTTCACCTCCACATGATTCGCTTGCAACCACGACAGGAGTCGATTACGCCTGAACAAAAAATGTTTAAGCGCCTGTAAGAAAATTGAGAAAAGATTAAAGGCAGTGTCCACGATAAAAATCGTTTTTCTGCTTTTCCGCCTATTTTGAATACGGCCCCATGCTGATTCCAATGATGTTTTTGGAATCGTACAAGACCTTCTAGAAACGGAGTTATGGTCCCTGAAAATTGAGCTAGAGAAGCATGGTGGACGAGTTTTCCGAGGCTTGTAACTTCCGCCTTTTGCAGCCGATGTATGCGAGATGACCTGAGTAAAGAGAGAAGTCGAGAATGAAGAGAAGAAATGGGCCAATAATCGGAAACCATCGCTCATCTCACGAATTCAAGCTTTCATTCGTTCACGTCGGTGGGCGGGCAATGCGCTTTTGGGGTTTGCCTTGTGCTCAAAGTGGCAACTTCGGGCTCTTTTGGGGCTCTTCCTGGCCCGTTTTCACGCGTTCTTTCGACGTTAACGTTACAGAGTGTCCCTCCACTACTCATTCCTAGTAAAATTTCAAACACTTTTTTCATCGTGAATACTGCCTTTAAGCAATTTTTGACCGAAAAAAGTATGACCTGCTAAGGAGGAGATACGGAGGCTTGAAGAACGGGAGAGATAAGCAGAATGAAGATTTGACGAATGAGGGGTGAAGGAAGAAAGATATAGGACAGGGTATGTTGGAGGAAAGCAGTACTCAGACGATTCTCGGCCCCGAGCCGCACCAAAGGCGAATCGGAGCCGCCTGACAGTTCGACTCATTCTCCCAATCTCCAGGCAACTGCTGTCGCTGTTCGGGCGTACTAGAGGAGCCTGAACAGCAACCGCAGTGGCCCGGAAAGCAACGTAAGCCGACCCGCAGATAGGCAGAACGAGCCGAACTGTCAGGCCGCCCGGGCCGACATTCGCCTGAGTATGGTGGGAGGGACAAAGTGAAGGGGAAGTAATGAGTAGAAAGGAGAAGGACGAGGAGAAAAGAGAAGAAGGTAAGTAGCGAGGAAACGGAAAGGGATTGTGAAAAGATGAAAGTAGGAAATTGAGAGGCGTGGCATAGCAGAAAAGGAAAATGTGGAGAGGATGTAGAGAAGGACATGAAGGATGATCTCGCCACACTGTCCTCAATCTCGACAAGGAATGTTCCAAAAACCACAACCTTTCTTCCAACTCGTCAGCGTCCGTCTCGTCCACCTGCCGCATGCCAAACATGCGTCCCATCGAGTCAGCCAGTTCAACGCTGTGTTGCTGACAGTGTTGAGACGTCTCTTCCATCATGCTCACCGAAATGTAACCATTACGAGGTATCCAGACGACTTGCCAAGGCTCTGGAAACGTTTTTTGCGCTACATTCTGCACGGGAAGAACCCTTAAGGTTTTCCAAGCTATAACCACCAGCCCGATGTCCTTTCCCGAAGGAGCGGTGGTGCGGTTGATTATTTTCACTAAGTCCTCTGCTTATCTGGGCCAAATTCCGGTCCGCGATTGCGTCTAGAAACGCTTTGCGGCCGCACGCTCCCGTGTCAGAAGAGCTTCCAGCGCCGCAGCCGCCGATCTGCTGACTCTAGGTGAGTTTTGGAAACTGGAAACTGAGAAAAATCGGAGAAAATTGTATAAAAAAGCCACATCGAGCCAGCTTTCG
This sequence comes from Aplectana chamaeleonis, assembly GCA_029168955.1. Lineage (NCBI taxonomy): Eukaryota > Metazoa > Nematoda > Chromadorea > Rhabditida > Cosmocercidae > Aplectana > Aplectana chamaeleonis. The sequence continues at coordinate 113,939 of JAPDOI010000773.1, forward strand.
CGCTGGAAACCCGACTGACTCAAGTGTACTGTACCCATGGCAGGCTCGGCTCCGAGTTTGTAATAAATCGATGAGGAAACAGCTGATATCTGGACTATGGTTTTTCATGTTTGCCTTATATTTTCCCGTTATTCTTGCTGTACCTATAGTAAATAATTTATTGTATCGATATTGATGCATTGATATTATGTGGGTAGGGGAAAACATACCGCTTCTTAACGTTTCCGGCGTTTTTCCTCCAAAAACCAGTAAGGAACATGGCATTCTGCCGTCGACTAGGGTGCTCTGCGCCTTTGCGGACGTCACGTCGCCACAATCGACGGCAAACTTAATTTTGTGAGAATCTAGTGAAAATGAGTGAAAATAAGCAACCGCGCCACCGCCTTTTTCCGTCGCCGTGAACTGTAAATTACATTATTCCTACCATAACCAGCTTAGGGCCTCAGAAATTTATTGTATGTAGGTTAGGCAAATTTCTTAAACATTTTTTTTATTTGCAGAGCGCGCTGCAATTCCTGCATACAGTATGGCATTATATGCAGAACTGCAGACTGATTCAGGCTAGCGTGCCGAACGCGTTGCAATGCGTCCCAACCACTGACAGAATTCGAAAAGCGCTCGTACCAACAGCGTTATAAACATACTGTGCGCGTGTCAGAGCGTACCAACCGCATAACATAGCTTAACGACCGCGTGGCAGTGTGTACCGACCGCGCGATTCGCACGCTGACAGCGCGCAAATAGCGTTCCGAACGCTGCTCACCTCGCGGTTGGTGCGCAATATTTTCGAAGACGGTACGCACGATTGCCTAAGCTGCGGCCGCCCATGTATATCCACTGTTTCCGAGTGAAATTTAGTCCCGTTCATCGCGTGCCTCGGCGCGCGTAAGCTGCATATCCTTCTCCCCACACTTTATTGCTGTCTCTACCCTCGCTCCACACAAGCGTGCGAGGGAACAGAGTAAATTTTACTGGGAACCAACGGATATCTAGGCTGTGGGACAGAAAACGCTCTGCCGGCTAGGTAAGAACACTGAAACCACAACTTCCACATTCTCTCGCTGTAGTACCCCTCCTGGTGTGTTTCATATTAATATTACTCACTCTCATCTCGGAATCGTACCAAGACCAAACTGCCACTCAACGGATCCACTGTGTAGAGATTCCCTTCCACCTCACGTTCACTTCCACCAGCAACAAACTGGACGCGAACTGGATGAGCTATCCAGGCCAATGGAGGTGTACCTTCCATTGCGCTCAGGCTACCACATTCCTCTAGCTTGACGTGAGACTCTTCTAAATGTCATTGGTGGTCAGTTAGTTCACGAATGGAGAATTCCCTTGAATTTCAGCAGGCATCGAAGTGACATCGAACAACGTCTGCCAACAATAAACGAACTTTCAATGGCATATTTATCACAAGTATACAATACCTCCACCCGGTTAGCTTACAACAATTTGGCAAGATCTCTCTGCTATGTACATACAACATACAAAAATAAGTAATAACCCTTCACTATTGCTTTTGTAAGTTGACCTCCGAAGACTCCCCTGTCCGTAACTGCATCCGCTAGGCTTTATCTAGTGGTCGTGCGTTGACAGTAGCAATTGGGACAGGAAGGGCTTCATAAGGTCTACTCGCAGAGCTGGGATATCATCAGTTATGCTGTCAAACTGCTTTCTACGGAATGCTAATGAGCTAGCCGATTTTCGAGTTGAATCTGTTGAATTAACGCCAGATCTTCTGGAGACGGCTCGTAGACGCGACCCAATATAACCTGAAAATTTAAGTGCCATTCTCAAGTTTACAAAAATACAATACCCGCGCTAAGTTTTGTAAAAACGGGGAGCATTTGCCAAACTTGGGAAAAAAACATCCGATGCATGTCACTTCTTTGGATGAAGACGTTTTCGAATTCTGAAAACGCTATCATATTCACAGCTCAAATTCCTACATAATGATGTGCATCTTACACCGAAGTTCCCTGAAATCGCTTTGTTTTCCAGCGAATTTGTTTTTGCGGTCACAAAAACTTCGCGCGAGGCAAAAGGCGGCGAAACTTCGGGTAGTAGTTGTACAAGTAATAGAAGAGCAATCTCTATGTTTTCTTCAAGAGTTGGATGAAAGTAGGGCTATCTCGAGATATGTGCAGATTGAATTTTCGAAATCCTCCATTTATCGGTCTGGGGCTTTCGCAACAAAAGTCCGACTTTTCAGGAAGCTCCCAAGCGTGTTTAACGAAGTATTTTCAAAATTCAATTTGCACAGATTTCGAGATGACCCCACTTTCATCAAATTCGCAAAAAAACATAGAGATTGCTCTTCCATTAATTGTACAATTACTACTCAAGCTTCGCCGCACTTTGCAAGGCGCGACGTTTTTGTGAAACGACAGCAAAGACGATTTCACTCGAAATAAAACGATTCTAGGGAACTTTGGTCGACAATGTACATTATCATGTAGGAATTTGAAGCTGAGAAAATTATGGCGTTTTCATAATACGAAAACGTCTTCGTTCAAAAATGTTACAAGCATCGGCGGCTTTTTTGCCAAGTTTGGCAAATGCTCCCCGTTTTCACAAAACAGCGCCGGTATTGTATTATTTCACTTTTCCGCCGATTTGTTCACACAAAAATTATTCTTCAAAGTTAGAAGCACACTACCAAAAAGAAAAGTGTTCGAAGCCTAAATGAAACACCATAACCTTGAAGAGAAAAGTTTTGTCAAACTGGAATTATATTTTATCACTATTTTACAATTTCGCATAGTTAACTGTAAAGTGTCGTTGTCGAGACATGATTTACCTAATAACTGTGGACAACCCGAGCGATCGCATCGCGTCGCATCGAGTACATTTCCTTGAGAGGAGCTGACTTCCCCTATCTCCCCTTGGAATTATACAAGGTGCGTCGCGACAAGACCGCTCGCGCAGTCTGCGTTTGAAGACAGTGTTCACGGTAGAAACCCGTGTTTTCTAGTTTTCGACGTTTTTGAGTAGGTAAGTCCACTAAAATGAGGTTAATATGGAAAACTCCCCACTAAAATCTCAAACATCGGAGAAAAACTATCTGAAAATTTTCTAAAATATTCCAATACACCTGTTTGGTGAGCTTGGCGCACTTCGGACTTTCAACAATCCAAACGTAGGGAATGGTTTCGCGCTTCTAAATTCTTAGGCAGATGACCTCATTTTCTGTTTCTTGTACCGAAACTTCTTCAAAATTCGGATGGTTCAATGCACATGCTTCGATGTTAAAATCTTTCGAGACAAAGAGTATTTGAAAACTCGGCAAGTGTTCCTTTGGTGAACGAACGCAGGACAACTGTTATTTGACTTAGGCGGTATGATCCAATTTGTCGACTTGTCAACAAAATTTTCACCCATTTCCTGGTCGTTTTTCAACGTACTTCCGTCCTTGGTCTTCTCAGAGAGACCTAAAGCATACGATTCTGCGAAAAAAAGGGCAACTTTTTAATCGCGAACACTGCCTTTGAGAGTGACGAGATAGTTCGAACGATTTCGGAATAATACTCGAAAACAACTGGGTGTCTTTTTTTTGTGATCACAGTGATCACATACTCGAAAATCGTCGCATGAGATCCGCCTATCAATTGGAAAATCCACAATTTCTCCATTTCTTTTTTCAAAAGACCGACGAAGTTGTGTCCTTCAACGTATAGAACATTCGAAAAAGCCAATAAAATGAATTCCAAGAAAACACAGAATTCAAGAAGTGATTAATTCGGAATTCCTAATATTTAAGTACTCAAAATTTCAAACTTTCGAATACTCGACTTAAATCATATCCAATTTACTTCTGAAACTAGCCCTCGCTATTTGTTAGAGCGAAGGTAATGAGTTTTTCAGAAACTAACTTGCCCACAACTCATAACAGCGTCCATAAAGTTCAATTTGGGATATTTTTGCTTATTTTTGTTAAAAAAATCAGTAATAAGACTATCGAGGACGGTCCTGCTTTACTATGATGGTGGGACCATACTTCCAAAGATGGTCAACGCGACGCAACATTTAACTTCCATATCGACAGAAAATCGATATGCCCGTCATGCACTGTCGCCGTCGCTGATCGAGGGAAGTATGATCCCAGCCTAAAAAGCGATTTGTCGCGATTTGCCCATTAATGATTTTAGCTATTTAGCGTCTAATTCTGGAGCGACGACACAAGTTCGGCTAAAGTAACAGACAAACCTTATCCTTGAACAGCTTTGCTAATAACAGGTAATTAGCAAACATCAGTAGGACTAGTGTGACAATATGCTGCCAGTCGGTCGTTAGCACGAGCATCCAAAACTGGGTCACAATCAGTGCACCTTCGAAGATGCATATTCCATTAATAAGAGTACACGGTCGACCGCAGAGCATCTGAAAATTACTTCAGAAAATCAAAACAAATCGGACAGTTCAGTTACTGGTTTCAATGCCCTCAAAGTTCTTAAGTGCTCTTCAATCTGGTTAAAACTTACGAAAAACAGAGCCTGGAATAAGGGTGGTCATAAGCGTATAACTAACTTTTGGGATGAAAAAACTGTGTAAAAAAAATTCTGATTACAAGCGGGTGTAGGGCGCAATCTTCCCCAGTAACATCCTGAAACGACCGTTCTCCAAGCTAGTATTTACGACGACTCTAAGTGTGCACGTTCCTTGAGCCTCTTGAAGTGAAGGCGAAGGAAGCAATGATGTTTAAGGTCAGTTAGAAGTTGCTCAAATACGCACAAAAAACTTGTCGTGCTCAGGGCAGCCCGGTTCCGCGGCGACCGTTTTCAGAGCTGGCGATCCACGAGCACGGTAGCATCGTCCATCGGGCATCTGCACTGTCTCGCCGTCCGAATACAGACATTGGGCTACCCATGGTGATGGAGCCCAACTGAAATTTTCTATTTATTCAACTGATAACTCAGAAAAGATGAGAAAACTTCTGCTACCAACTTCGCCTGTCCTGTCTGTCCAACTTTCGGTCCCTCTATCTGATCCCACGTTCCCAGATGAACAGCGCTCCTGAAAGGAAAAAACCTATTAACAACATACCAAAATCATAAGTCGACTTCACACTAGGGTTTACCTACGGCGAGGATCGATCACTCGACCGTGTGCGTGACAATGGCGCCTCTTGCCACTACAATAAGTTCCCACGTTTTTTTTTTCAATCGGAAATTTCTCTCGAAATTTTAAAAATTTTTCAATATGTTATACACCACTTGACAGAAAATTATTTGCTCTTTGAAATGCTGAAACTGGATTTTCTGTCCCACTTCAATTTTATCGATTTTTGGATCGATAAAGAAGACTTATCGACCTGAAAATCGATAAACACTAAAAAAATTTCAAAACCTAATTACACTATCGTGTAGAGCGAAAAATTCTCTTTTGAAAAGCCTACAGCATGCTACCGATTTTTCGGATGTGTAGAACTTTCGCGTTTTTTTAATACTAAAATTTATTCACGAAAAAACAACACGCTTACCAGCAAATGTATCATTCATGTATTCCCCGTTGTTCTTCACAACTTAATCTCACTTCTCTATGAGTGATCGTAAAATTCATCAATGAATGATGAAATTCAAATAGATGCGTATAGCACGTAATTCGAATGGCTATGATAATAATTGCCTGTGCTTCTACGGACATTGCGCAGCAAATTTCAAGAATTTTAGTGGCATTTTAAGGTTCATTCGGAAAAGAATTTCCCGCTCTAAATGACAGTTTGTTATAGTGATCCAATCGTTTGTAAAAATAAATGTTTTTATCGGTTTTCGGATAAACAAATGAGTGACTTTTTCGTCCCCTCTTCTATCGATCCGAAAATCGATAATTCGAAGTTAGTCCGGAAAAGGTGTTGTTAGAACAAATTTTAAAGATGCAAAGCCCCCAGCGTCACTTGAAGCCAGGACATTTGCTGTGAACGGAGCCTTATTGATCTCGCTACTCAGCGACTCCCCAGCGACCACTACAGCCGCCCTGTCGCCGACGGTGGAGGCATAAGGGGTCTGCAGAGTTGCACCGACCGGCGACTGGTCGCGGAGCGTCAGCCTTGGCGCGGCGACAAAAATGTTTACGAACTATATCGTCGCCGCGTCGGCTGCCGCTCGCTGGCAGTGATGCAGGGTAGTCGCAGCGTCAAAACACTATGTGATGCCCCCTCCTCGCCCGTCACGCTGCGTCGGTCGCCCTCGTCGCCGAATGTAATCGATATTGCATCACTCAGCGCTGCTCGTCGCTGCGAGCAACGCCGAAACTTGAACTCTGCAGGCCCCTATAGCGGCAGTAGCGGCTGTCACTAATATTATCAATAACATCGTTAACCCCGTGCCGTCCTCGAACACGTTGCATGCGCCAGCCATCAAGCGTCATGCGCCAGCCATCAAGCGTCATTCGCCAGTTTCAGCGCTGGCGCATGACGCTACAACGTCTGTCGTTCGCTATGGACGGATCCTAAAGAGCAAATACTTTGCTGTCGAATGGTACATATAATGCTGAAAACATTTCCGAAATTCCGCGAGAATATTACGACGAAAAAAAACGCGAGAAATTATTCCTCAACCAAATTCATATGTTCATATATTGAAAATCCCCACTTGGAAATGAGATTACGTCGTACGTCCTAAGAATCCATTTCAGGTTTTTTTTTCAATAGGATACGATTGTTATACAGGCCATAAAACGGCCAATGTCTCACCGTCGACTGCGAACCACGCGCTGCGCGACCGCGCGTGCGTCGGAAGCAGACGGGTTTTGGCCGCCGCGCGACGAGTTTTGGCCGCCGCGCGACGTTTTGGTCGCCGCGCGGCGGCCGAAACTCGTCGCGCGGCGGCCAAAACTCGTCTGCTTCCGACGCACGCGCGGTCGCGCAGTGCGTGGTTCGCAGTCGACGGTGAGACATTGGCCGTTTTATGGCCTGTAGCTCACTCAGGATAAAGCGGACTGCTATCCTGAATTTCGACGACGCTACTTCCCCCCACAATGGCCAAATTTTCTAAAAAAGGTCGCGATTTTTTACGTGTCAGTTCAATTCAATTCAATTTCTTCACCTGACAACAAAGAAACATACAGAATGTATGTGAAAAAGGTTCAAACACGACAGCCTGGAGATTCAGGCAAACAAAATACTCGTACAAATAAAAGCACCCTGTATTTAAAGCTCAAGCAGAAAGCACGGCCACCTGCCCCATGCAGTGATCTGAGATTGAAGTGGGACAGACTGCTTTTGAAAATCGGAGCCTGTCTCCCGGGCGAAAAGACGAAAATTGAATTATTTTTTGTTAAAATACATGTTCCTCAATTTTTTTCTACATCTTTCTACATACTTGTTGATGACACATCCCTTACCTCGCTAACAAACCTCGAGAAGATTCTTTCCATTTTCGCACCAAAAGTTTTCCATCCCCTCTCTAAATTTCCAAAATTTTGATAACTCTTACGTCCCCGTTGTCCCGTGGGACAGTAACCGCTTGAACCTGAACTCGCTTCAACATAACTAAACTAAGTTTCCCGAAGTTGCTTATAAATTCTTCTCAATTATGTTAACCCCTCAGCACACAAAAACCATCCTTGTGGTTTTAATACTCGGTGAAAAATAATACATTTCATTAGAGAATTTCACTCATGATGGAATATTTCTCTGCCTAGAATGGTGGCTTCCAAGATTTTGAAGAAGAAACTACACAAATTTAGTAGAAATACTTAAATCGAGCGTCAATTTCGTACGCCATAAACACCGCTTTCAAGAAAAATCACATATTCTCAAAATGTATTTTTGTTAAATGCGAGAACCCCTTTGGACATATTCGATGACTTTATAAAGAGAAACAACAACTGATATGAAAATTACAAGCACACAAAGTATATTCAAGTGTTAAAGCTGGCTTTCAAAAAAAACTATCCGACGAAAATCCTCAAGGCGTTCATGGTATCAGAATGGAATGATTAACTAATTTAGAAATTTATTCCGAAAATAATTACTAGTAACTAATTAAAAATTCATTCATCAACTCTTTTATTTCATGAACACATCATAGAAAGACTTTCTAATGTTCTCTATCAACAATAATTGAATATCCACCAAAACCGACCATGACCTGTTTAATTAACCGCACTTTCCCAAACTTGCAATTCTGTTCTCACACAGACCTTCCAAAAAAGACCTTGTAGGCCATACCAACATTATACCCTAGCTCCAGCTAGGGTCGCCAAAAATTGTGCACTGGGTCTTATGAAAGGCCCTGCAGTATAAACAAGGTTTCAACATTGGCCACCCAGATAGCGGAGGCCACCCACAGCGCTCCGTACAGCAGGCGAGCAGAGTGCATACGCTAACTCGAAGGAGAGAGCGCAGAGAAGAAGGGGCGAAAGAACGCAGCCGGCTTAGCAATGACGTTATGCATTCCGAAGGCCCAGAAACATTTTCCCATTCATCTAAGAGTATAGATAATAGATTTCCTATAGTTCATGAGAAGCAGAAACATGGCAGGTGAAACTTAAGGTTTTTCTTTCCACTATGTACTCACCAAAACAAGGCCGAGAACTGATAATCAAGACCGCCTTCAATGCACTTCTTGAATTTATATTTTTCGTTTAAAAAACATCCAGAATAAGTGAAGGAGACTTAAGACACTGGCTGACAACAAGACAAACGAGGAAGACTAGAAATCACATCCAATAACGTTTTTTTTTAAATATCATCTCCTACAAAAACTTAAAAACAGAAATAAAATTTGAAAAAAAAAACGGATTTTAATTCCACTCGAAAATCATCAGATAGGCTCTAAGCTAATGAAACGTTTTCTTTTTCTCTCTTCGCTAAAGATTCTAAGCAGCGTCTTGAAATTGATCTAACTCTTTTGTCCGTGCAAAATTTGCATTTCTGTTCAAAAAAGCTTGTCAGGAAGAAGGCAACCTTAATCCAACTCAGAAGAAAAACCGGGGGAAACTGACCTGTGTAGCAAATCCAGATAGTTAAGCGGCATCAGGTAGGTTATATACAGTGAAAAGGCAGTGAGCGCTACCACTATACACAGCTCAGATTCCCATGCCTCATCCACCAACACCTTCTGAGGAACGCCCAACGACGTTTTGTACTGCAAAGATGACAAACTCTTTCCAGATTTTCAGACTTTTGGCCTACAAGTAAGCATCCTCCCAGACCACGACTTCAAATAAATCAAAAACATTAGTGAAACAAATGTTAGATGTAGAACACTTGAGATAATACAGGACCGAAATACTCGGCAAATAAACAGTAAAAACAAGCATAAAAAATGTTGGTTATCAGAGAACTATAAAAGAACCGCCGTCCAAACCAGGGAACACTCCAAAAAAACTTCTTTTTTCATGCATCGAGAGAAAAAAAAAACTGTCTCCTGGATGAGAGTTTCAGTTGTTGTAGAAGGAACCAGCGTTGCCCTAGCCGAACAGGTTGGCAAGAGACTCCTGCACAAAATGCAGGTCAACGATATTTCCTTTGCCAGAGTGAGAATTTCCGATCAGACGTGGTATACCGTTCAGAAGCTCTGTCATCCAATCAGAAAGCGATTATCGCTGTTCAGAATTCTCGACCCGGTTCCTAAGTCAAAACGCTGCGGAATTTTCGGGCGCCGAAGATCCTTAAATGGCCCATGCCTTCTTCATTCCACCCAACAATGCTGTTTTGATTCATAGAACACTCGGGCCCTGTGAGAGCTAAAAAGTTCTACCCAAATGGGTTCACACCACGGATGAGCGGAGTTCCAATTTCCGATCGTTTTTGGCCTTCCGAATTCCGAAAAAAAACTAAAATGCGGAAGAAATAGTAAATACCCATGAAATCAGATTTTTTCTACACTTTTCCTTACCAAATCCCTAGGAGATTATTATAGACGTTAAATTCGTATTCAAGCTGCTTCTTCACTTTTCGCAAAGCCAGAGTTGATAGTATTTACATGAAAATTACTCGGTGAAGAAGGAGTGAAGAAGGATAAGCCCAAGTTTCTTCGGTAGGCACAGTTAACAAGAGGGGGGGGGGTGTTCCGAAATTGCGAAGGTCGTTCCAAAATTCAGGAAAAATCCCGCTCATACCTGGTTCACACCTTCTTCTCAATGGGACGAATTCTGCATTTTTTCGGAATTTTTTTTCAAGAATTAAAATTGCTATCATATCTCTACTGTCTCTATTAATATCTATCTCTACTGTAGAATGTCCAACTTCACAGTTACGCTGGAACAAAGTGAATCTCAACAGGCAAAACGGCTAACGTAGGCGGAAATGGGAAAGAAGCAGAGCGTGAATTACGTAAAGCTCATCAAAGAAAGCATTTTTTCGAGAAATCTACCACGAAATAAACAGCAAACCAATTGCACTCACCGGTACGAACACGCATGGAAGAAATATTGAGAGAAACGCCGTCGAGACACCCGCAAACAGACTTCGTTTCAGTCTCAAATACATGTCTTCGAGCAGCAGCGAAACCTCCTCACGTATTTGAACTGAAACATGTACAATTTCCATGTGAAGCCGGATATTTTTTATTCAAAATATACAGTTTTCTAATAAAACTTGACATTTCTTTTGTTTGTATCATAGATACTATTCGTAAAGTCAATCTCGCTCGGATGAGTGCGGGCGGAGTAGGCAGCGGAGCGGTCGGTCATGGCAAAATCATAACAGTGATAAGAAGATTCTGGCATAAAAAGCCCGATAAGCCTTTACATCGAATGGCTCAAAATGAGGGGGCTAGGCTATATATCTTGAAAACAATTTGGCAAGCTTTTGAAACCCCAATTGCCCCTTTCGGAAGAAACACATTAATCACCGATTAGTAAACATTACCCAACTTGAAATGCAGATTTTTCAAGCCACTCTCCGCATTTTTTAACGGAATATTGCAATACTGGGACAAGTCTACAGACTCACATGTCAGCTTCATCATTCCTTCTTCACTATTAAATATTCAGATAAATGGGCCATACTGAAAGAACTGTCAAAATCAGGCACATAAAAAAGCTCTATACAAGGAAGATCTGGCGCGAAATAGGTCAAATTCTGTACGAAAACCGAAAAATTTTGTCTGTACACGGCTAAATCGTTTTTGAAAGTGTCCGAAAAAATAGATATTGACTCGAGAATAAGACGCAACACGGATATTCAGAATAGACTACCTGGGTTAGAGCTGCACATATGGAGCACAGAATCGAGATCCAACTGAGCTGGGGGTGGCTCTATTGAGCGGTCTGCGAGCTTAAGCGATAAAAACGTTATCATATCAAACACGTTTGACCACATTTACAATTTAGATGTAGTATGATCTATCTATCATAATTCTAAAAATCTCACCTGAGCAATATCAATCTCGCCACGACAAAACTCCCCAAAAGCCTTTCTGAACCGCCGCCACTTCCCCATCAACTCGCCATAGAACACAACCACGTACAATAGCAGCCTGAAATGTGAGCCAGATATTGACGTCCGAGCAATCCCCCCTCGCCCAAATAGGCAAAACCCAAAAACATAGGCTTCTTGTAAGCTCAATCCCCACGGATACTCACGGATGAAAGAAATACATGACGGAGTTGAGTGGAAAATCATGACAAATTCTAGAGAAGCTGAAAAATGGCGAATAAAAGGAAAAACGACATGTCAGATTTTTTCACTCACCTGAACAAAAAACTGGTGATTATAAGCGTCATCAAAGGAGTTTTGACAATCGCATATTCTATCACAGTTAAGGTTGACTGGACAAAAGTTGACTGGTCGGCTGCTATTGTTGCAACCAATTCAGTAATCTGTAACAAAAACAGTTATATGGTCAATTATGGACGAACTGCTCCGGCAACAAACGCTTGTCCCGCAACGCGGGACAGGGAAATTTGCATTCTGTAACAAAGCCATGAGCTTTCTGGGTCCTTTTGAAACTCGTCTAGGACTCAGTTTCCTGCAGAGGGAAGCAGCCACTTTAATTTGGAGAAAAAAAAACCACAATCGGATGAGAATACAAGGCTGCGATTCACCTCTAGAGAACCCTGAGTCCAAATCTAAAGCTGGTGAATCGCACCCAAACGCCACATCAAAGCCTGAGGCAACGATCATAGCAAACTTACCGTTTTCCAGAAACACTTCGTGACTCTCCATCCCAATAACAAACCCACACACGAGAGGAAGTATGGATTAATAAGGTGGAATTTCTGAAAAACTTTCTAAAATTACCGAAAAAAAAACCAAATCCACCAGTGGGGGGCATCCGGGACCATGCCCAAACACGGCGGCATGGATGTCCTTCATCAAGATCAGGGTCAGATACGGCATTCAGACGGGTAAAATAAAGCATGGTTAGCCGGGAACCTCCCTGCCTACTATACTTGTTCCAGATGGAATTTATTTCGAATATCCGACTTTTCGGCTATAGTCGGATATTGCACATTTTCGAATATTCGACTGTAGTCGGATATCGCACTTTTTCGAATATTCGACTTTTCGACTGTAGTCGGATATCGCACTTTTTCGAATAACCGACTTGTCGAATAAAAAGTCGACTTTTTTATCCGACTGAAACAGTCGGATACTCATCCGATTATTCGATTCGGAACAAGTATATTGCCTACCCTGGGCGAATTTCGGACCTTCTCGATAGGCCTCCCGGAGTTTCATAAATACCTCCACAGAGAAGTCTCGCATCTTAACGGTAATATACCATATTTTCTGGGCTTTCGGTATCGGACGTGAAATCGAGTCACAGGAAAATTATGTAAACCAGTTTCAAAACTTATTGATTTGAAGACAAAATGCAAACCGGTAAAAATATGTGTACTGAGCAATAGTCTTCTACGTGGAAGGAAAATATCATCACGTCCAATTTTTTTAATCTTGAAAACCTTACCTTTCTGAACTTTGTTTTTGGCCAGAAATCCTAACAAATTCCCCTCCCCTCTTGACCCTCAAGGATGAATCCCAGACCAGGTTTCATTCTGAAGCAGGATTGAGCAGGCCGTTGTGCCGATTTTCGCCGAAGCTACGACCTCCACCTCCGTTGACCAGAATTTTGGAAAAAATCCAGAGTTTTACGACCCCTGAAACGGAAAAATGATTGAGCTTTTTTTGAGCGGTGAATTTGAAAAAGAAGTCTTTTTCGTGATATCAACTTTTTTTGGGAACAAGCTCGGTCGCGGCTAGGGTGTGGACGCGAAAGGACCGTGTATTCGCAAAAACTTTAAAAACCCCAAATTTTTTTCATTTTTTCCCTATAATTTCCAAAACTTTTACGACCCCCTGTTGTGCCGGGTCACAACCCTGCTCTGAAGTGGCATTGATTATATGCCTAATACATACAACCCCATTTTACAGCAGATCTAAAGGTGTTCCGAAAGTAAAAAAACGCTAAAATAGCATTATCACTACAATCCCCTTTTCTTTTACTGAAAAATGGGAGAATGTGGTGGAACATTGGTATTTTTGTATTCCGTTTTCGAGGGCGCCAATAGTGTAGTGGCAAGAGGTGCCGCATTCGCCGCACATGGTCGGGTTCGATACCAGACCAAGGTAGTGGGAACTGCTACCCTTGCGGATTCGATAAAAGTTAGGAGACCAAGGTGAAAACGATACTGCCCTGCGGGACAATGGACGCAAAAATTTTCCCAAAATTAACGATTTGGGGTTGGGGTACCTAGAAATATTAGGGCGAAAAACGACGATTTTGGTAAACGGCTAAAATAGAACTAGGGATGATGTAGAACTTATTTTTCGAAAAGTTTGGTCATCAAGGAGGGAGGGACGTAGTTCCATCGAGTACGGAACAGCGGTCCGGTTGACCTTGTAGGAGACTTATCTAGGTAGATAAAGGCTGGGAACACATGAATTGGCTGACCCTTGCTATGTACTGTATAGGCCCGACACAAATTGAAAATTCTGAATTTTGAAGAAGGTACAGAGGGAGATGGGAATATAAGACGGGGTAACTCCATCCATCCGCCAATTCGTGGAAGTGTCTCCACCGTGGGGTGTGCGGAAATTTGTGTTTTCTGCCCATTTTTCTGTTTTCTGTAAAAATAGGCAAAAATGGGCAGCGAACAGAAAAAAAACATGAATCGCGACTTGTTGCAAATCTATATACTCCATAGACTAGGGGCCGGACTCATAGACGGTAAACCCAAACATGGCGACGGTAAACGGTTCGGAAAACCTCACCCGCATTCTTTGCAGTACCTTACGGTTACCTCGTCTATCTCGCTATGGTGGTTACCCGAGCTGTGGTGTATGTAGTGGTAGGATGCACCGCTGCTCGCTCGACACAGCAGGGTTAGATCCTCGCCCAGGGTCGAAGAGATCTACTATCCCTACGGAGTCTTCGAATGGGTACTAAATTCATGTAAGGAGATGAAGGTTATGACTGGGACGTCGGCTGACCCGCGCACGCCACTGTATAGCCCTGAAAGGTATTCAAGCCTCTACGGCATAGACGTCGAATGTGCTGCGCACTCCAATAGGGATTGAGAAAGCCGAGTCTTCTTCTTCATCTTACAGTGCTCACCCCTACTTAATAGTTTACCATTAACGAATCCCTCAAAAGGTATGTTATCGGTCACATGACGCGAAAACTCCAATTTTATTTTATAATAACAATAAGGAGCTTCAACAGGACTTAGCGCCAGCTAATGGTCTCCGCTCTGGCGCGACGTTCGAGTATAAATACTTTTTGAAAAGGGGCAGACCCTGAAAATACTCCAGTGTCACCGCTAGGGTGGAGTGCGGTAGAGTCCTCTCCCAAATGTGCCATTACGCAAGTTCTAACCTCGTGTTTTAACTCATTCCAGCGCAGGATGATGCTGAATTTGAATAAGATGAAGTTCAATGAAATAATGATGGGGCGGTTGAAGCTGTTTCAGAGTTACGAGCGAACACGCCATGGTGAAGCAAGCGGCGCGCTAGGACATTTATACTCACAGTGCGCACGTGACTCTAGGGCGTTGTAGAGTAGTACAGTGTTCAACCCATCAATTATCTCAAAATTATCGTCAAATTATGTACGCTAGGGGAGGGCATTTCTACTTCGACGGAATCTACATATGTTCTCTTTGCACATAATGAGCTTCTGATCAAGTAATCGAGTGTTATTGTCTTAGAAAAAGGTAGGTTAGAGGGACAATTTTCACTTATAGTCTGCCTCTCTCGGGTGTCTACATTCCTTCATCTGGTCAACAGTTGGCCTTCGGATATTGTGCAACGGAACCATTTATCACGGAAAAATGTGTAAAAAGTTAAACACTGTAAAAAATCTCAAATACTGGACGCTGAACACTATTTATTGATCTTCGAGAAATTTTCTGTTTTCCGCCCACTTTTGGAGATTTTTTCTGTTTTCTGTCAAACTCAAACAGCACTTCTTTGTCAATAGGACGGGGTCTGAATTCAATAAACTACTTCGGTCAGGTTTGGTAGTGGGGAAACTCAGTGAATTCAAAAAGACACTTGAGAGCTATCTGTTGTCCCAGGAGTGATGTTTGTAAGATCTCTTTTCTTCATGGTACCGGTGTATGCCTAATAGTCAGCTGATCCATTTGTTTATTGTTGTTCGACAGATTTTAGTGCACTTACACTCTTAATTGCCGTTTGGGTATTTATTTATGTTGTATTTTACACGGTTCTACCGTGTAATAAATCAAATCAAATCAAACTGAAATTTCAGATTTCTGTTTCCAAGAGAACATTTTACGTACATTCCTGGTCTCCACCCCGTAGGACGTTGCCGATTGGCCGAAGGAGGAAATAATCGCGCCCCTCACTCCCGTATCCCCCCGGCCATTGAAGAAAGTCGAATACCCTATCCCTGTGCTTTACTTTTTGACCAGTCAATAAAACCATTTCGAGAAGTTGAAGGTGGTGTGGGTGAGAGACCGGCGCTGGATTAGCCTTTTCAACAGCCAGGGCGAAACGTCCTAGAGTGTGGAGACACCTAGACTAATCGGTACGCGGGGGGTGGGGTAGGCTTTACCCTACCCCGCACTTCTAGCAACACCTGAGCAAGAAATATTTGTCATATGGTGTCCTCATAGGATTCTCTCCGGTGGATGGAAAGGAACGGTGGTGTCGCGACCAGTAGCAGTGATCGCGCCTCGCCCATTCGCTTGACAAAAGTTGGGGAAATGCCTTCCCAAACTCCTCTCAATCGTCAAACTATATGCAGGCCTTCTCCCTAATTCCGAGCCGGTTGAAGTAAGGCTCATAACTATATCAAAATCCCCTCATCAGTCTTACATTTTCCTATGAACAACCGCTTCACTGCTTGCTCCTTCTGGACTCACCTTGCAGAAGGGCCTACTAACACTAGTAGTCCACTAAGCCCAGCACTGATGGATTCTGCTCCCAGAAACTCATTGAGCTTCTATACCTACCATTGAATAGTGCCAGTAAGACTTTGGAAGCCACCATAACGTCTTATAGATGTTAAGGTACTGCAGAAACAGTGCCAATACTGAATACAGGAATAGGGTACATTCAAAGAACAGTTCTCCTTGCGTAAACTGCATATCCGGCCATACTGGATGAACCGACACAGTCACACCTGTGATCGAGGCCGAGCAGTCCTCAGCAGTCGATGTTCCCCTATAACTATAACTCCACATACCATATACGCTACGAAATCCAAATATAGACGGCCTAGGAAACATACCCAGCCACCGGCTGTGGACCAACAAGCTGCACAGGAGGGTTCACATGCTTTCGCTGTCGAGGAGGTGCCATAAATGGCAGATAGGCAGGTTCAGAATGTCTTAGTGGCCTAGTGAGCGCCTGCAATAAATGCACACGAAGTGAATTTCGAAAAAGGGGCAATAACGGCTATTTTCTCAAGTTGGTTTCTAGGAACTTCAATAAATTCAATGATGGACTTCAGATAACACACGATTTTCTGGGCAACTATATTTGAGTAACTCACTATGTGTGGATAACAACCGCTTATTTAAATGATTTACACGAACAAAACACAATAACAATTTATTGACAACAATAAATCAACATTTTACTGTGGTGGCGGGGCTCCTCTTCCGAAACCAGCACGGTAGGGCATAGCCGAACCCGGTCCAGCCTCGGTGACCTTCTCGGCGACTCTGTACGCATCACGATCTCCTTCTTTGCCGGGAGCTGGAATATTTAGTTTGCATTCAAGTAAAAAAAAAAAAAAATTGAAAACGCACCATGAGACAAAACAAATAATATAAGTAATAAAATAATTTAAGAATAATTTTTGATAAAAACACCATGTAGAGGATATCGAAAGGTTCCATTACTGCAATCAGCACTCTTACGCAGATTTCGATCGCCCAGCAGGGAGAGACCTCTTTTTTTTTCGAAATGAAAATCAAAACTATATATAGTAAGTCTGTAGCTGATCTATATACCCTCTATGAAGAAATCGAAATTCTCATCACTCACGGCGCGTACGGCGCTGCAGTCTCAGTCTGTCCTCCGCTCTCTCGCTGTTTATAAGGCGTTAGTCATACTCCTCAACGCCAGCGCGTCACCCGTGGCGTTAGAGTATTAATGGTGTCGCCACATCCGCGCGTGAGGCCCGCTCCGTGATAGCGGCGGCTGTCTTAACGACTTTTTCATTATTAAATCATCATTAATTTCATTCCGTTCCATAATTATAGATTCCAGTACTATCTTCTGATACTATGATAGTGAACGCGCGTACAGATTTTGCTTTCTCGGCAAAGTTAAGGCCCACCTTGATCCGCTCAGCCATAGCGTCGTCGCTGAAGTATGCTTAGTCCTCCCCTCCCCCCACGCTTGTGACGCGCTGGCGTTGAGGAGTATGACTGGCGCCTTACGGCCCTTCCGACAAGCGTGGCAAAAACGCACGCTTTGCAATGTTCTGTTCTGGACGCAACATTGACCTGCAATCGCCGCGGATGGCACTTTGGAGGCATTTGCCGCCGCGGATGACCATGAGTTTCACAGGGTAACTACACTTGACCTTGACTAGCGGCCACCTACTGTTCTCAAGTAGCCTCTTCCAAATCCTCCGGACTCTCTGACCACCCCTTAACGCTCCTTTTATCCTCATGTGACGCTAAGAGACGTCTAAAATCCTCGCAGTGACCCGGGAACCGCATGAATCGTTATTGAGAGTGGTGTCGCGTCGAAACTCGCTGTAGTGGGGTGTGTAGAAACGAAGGGGGGGGGGCTTCACAGTGAAGACCGTGTCGCGCGGGAGCAATACGGCAGGCACACGTGACGATCGCGGCGGAAAACCGCTGCGCCAACGTCGTCGTTGGAGCGCGTTAACCGAGCGCCAACTATTTCTCTCGTCAAAAGCCCCACGTTTAACGCGCCCCAACGTGCTCGCGGCGGTTTTTCGCCGCGCACGTCACGTGTGCCAGCCAAACTGCTCCCGCGCTGGGGATTCAAACACTCCGTGTCGCGCGACTTCAGCGAGGGTGGAGCTTTCAAATTTGACAAGCTGATCGAGAGCCGCCGCGAACAGGTTGCGACGCTCGAAAAGTAGCCCTAAAGAAATGACTCCGACCTTTTTGTGTCGCCGATTCTGCGAAATCACAAGACCACGCCGACTTCTCGCTCTGTGCAACGGCTACGCAAGTTCCGCAGCGACGCCGCTCTGAAAGCCCCTCTTGTTTCCACCAGCTTTGGTAAGCTCTTCCATGGTGAGCTGGTCATTTTTTCTCGGCAAATGTCTGTGCAGCACTTCTGCGCAGCGAAACGGGACTCATAGCTGTGCGCGAAAACTCTTTCAAATAATTTCACCATTAGGGTCAAGCGGGGTTGTGAAATTTCGCAACGGGGGAGGATGGGGGGTCGCAAAATTTTTGGCCCGAAATTGAAGGGTAAGGGGATCGTAAAATTTTTGAAGCAAAAATTAAAAATTCTGGAAGTGAAAACGTTAGAAATCATTCCCAGTACCAAAAATCTCAACATTTCCTGACAAAAGAGGAACCAAAAATTGCACTTCGTGGAGGGTCGCGAAAAATTCAAATTTTTGGAAAAACTCGATGGCGGAAGGGGGGTCGCTCTGATTTCGGAAAATTACACAACGCCCCGCTTGACCCTGTTCACCACAACAAGTATGCCCCATTTTAAAAATAGACCTCTCCTCGCAAACGATAGAAACTGAACGACTGGATTACCCTCGAAAGCCATCACAAGAGGCAAAAGAGGAAACTACAGTAAATGATAAAAAAAACCGAAGTTGCTCGACTCCGGTTGCCATTCTGCAGGAAAAACAACATTCGGATCAGATCAAATAACGAGAAATTGCTTCGGCCAGGTTATTAATTTACCGAAAACTTTTCAAATTAGAAGCCAAAAAATCTATCACACTTTGTTGGTAAAGGACTAATTGTAGAGGCGATCCCAGATCTAAGGTCTGTTTTCAGACGATTTCGGTAGAAGCAAGGTAGTGTAACTACCATAACACCCTTTGGAAGTAGGAGTGGCATCGGATACTTGACCGGCATCCCAAAAACCTTGTATGCGACTTTGAAGCTAAAGTAAAGAACGCAGGTCCAATACGGTATAATTCGCATGGCCCGAAATCGCTGGGCTTCAGCGCGGATGCTGAGGTAAGACTTCACCTACTTGGCGCTGAACCCGGTACTTTTCACGAATCAACCGAAACTCAAACGAGTAAAACTGCGAAGGGGGGCACGCGTCGATTACCCGAGTTGTCGCGGTGAGGCGAGAACCCGCCGCGTGATAAGCTTCGCGGCGAGGGAGACATGTGAGCCTGGTTGCGCATTTCTACTGAATTCGCAGCTGTAATCCTTCCGAAAAAGTACTATTAGAGACTTCTACCGTGTTAATATCCATGGAACTGCATTTTCAATCGAAAAAAAATTCTCGTCTCGAGAAGAATGGCGGCATCGCGTGCGACCGCGACGCAACGGCTCGCGGATTACCGATGATATGGAGCCAACTGCGAATGAAGTCAATTGTTCAATTTCGAAAGAAAACAAGTAAAAAACCCGAAAAGGGCGGGACACAGTTCCAACACATCTTCCGTGTGACACGCCCCGAGAAATCCAAAGAGATAATCACAGGATTTTCGACATGGAAATGTAATACAAACGGGATCAAGCTGATCGTTG
Source organism: Aplectana chamaeleonis (assembly GCA_029168955.1). NCBI lineage: Eukaryota > Metazoa > Nematoda > Chromadorea > Rhabditida > Cosmocercidae > Aplectana > Aplectana chamaeleonis. The sequence continues at coordinate 134,024 of JAPDOI010000773.1, forward strand.
TATTTGACCTCAGCATAGCTACGGGCCAAATTTTCTTCTCGGATAAAGTCGAATGGTCCGATACACTAATTTTTCGCCTAATAATTGAATGGAGCGAGCTCTCTCGACTTTCCGAGATCCAATCAGGAGGAAAATCCTCATAATTGATGCAGAAGTAGAAATTCTTCGTAGCCGGGGACTAGTCCGCGTCAAATGCCTCGTCCACTAAAAACTTCGCACCTACCCAGAATTTCTCTCGCCTTCCGAAATCAGGAGTGTATAAGAGCTTAAGAGATAAATTTTCCACGCAGTCAGATTTTCAAATTTAGTGTGTATTTCCAGGTACCAGAGCTTAGGAAATTGCTGCGCGGACCACTTTCCACGTAATCAGAATTCATCGATACGAACGAGAAATATTGCATGATCGGATTTTTTGATCTTACCCGAGGACAAATTATACCACAAACCGCTCTACTTGATGACGGAACTTTTAAAAAAAATAACATGGTCACCTCCCCAATTTTTCGTTCATAGACCTGAATTCTTACGATGTCCACCCAGAATTTCCATTACTGGGCTAAAAACTTCAACAATACCATGGAATACCCGTTGTGAAGTTACACAACTGCACTTAGAAATAAGCAGAAAACTTGCGGCCCATGACCATGTGTTGCACGCTGCAGCTTATTCCAGGAGCTGTCTGACACCAGGTGCTGCCACGCTGGTGCCGCATATTCCAGAGCCGGAAGTATTGCTCTGTAGGTTCTCAGTATAGTCTCCCGGCTGCTTCCCCGTGATGTTCCTCCGAGAGCTCTCAGAATATTAAGCTTTGCCTTGACGACTGTCTGTTTCTGTTCCGCGTTTTTGTGGAACTTCAGTGACGGATCGAGTATAAGACCAAGCAGCTTAGGGAATCTTACTGCTGGCAAACGATTACCATCACATCTGACATCTGGGTGGGCACTGTGTTCCTTGGTGCTTGTTGTGAACACTGATACAGAAGACTTTGCAGCAGAGACTGTGAGCATATTATCGAGGAAAAGCTTCAACTCTACGAGATAGGCGCTGATCTTGTTAGCGGCTACTTGCAGGTCACGGTCGTGGCACTTGATGATGATGTCGTCGGCGTACAAAACAATCTTTATATCCTGTGGTGGCTCGGGAAGATCCTCAAGATACAGGCTGAATAGGGCAGGGGACAACACTCCGCCTTGCGGAACACCAGCTGCGATTGGAATGCTATCGGATACGTGATTCTGGAATTGAACCTTAGCCCGGCGGCCTTTAGTAAACGCTGCAATCCATCGCTTCTGCCAGGATGGCAGCGAGGACTTCAGCAGTTTGTCGGACAACAGTCCCAAGTTAACAGAGTCAAACGCTTTGGTCAGGTCGAGGGCGACGGCCACCGTCTTAGGGGCTTTCTCATGTTGAACCCGTCGACCGCAAAGCTCACGATCTCCAATAGAGCAGTAGTAGTAGAGTGAAGTTTCCTGAACCCATGCTGATGCTGCTGTCGCTCATTTTGCTCAGCCAGGTCCCTCACGATCAACTTTTCAGCTAATTTGGCAACGGGAGATAAAAGGCTAATAGGTCGAAAGCCTTTTGCCGTACTATGGGACTTGCCTGGCTTTGGCAACGGTATCACATTAGCTGTCTTCCAAGCTTGGGGTAGAATGCAGGTCCGGAAAGAAGTGTTAATGATATCTGCAAGCATCGGTAGAAGTTCCATGGGAAGCTTCTTCAGGATGGCTGGGGAGATACCGTCAGCTCCGATAGCCTTCGAATTCCGCATTTCTTTGATAGCCTTCTCTACTTGCGTGAGAGTAAAGGCCTCAGAAGCGTTCATGAGCGGCAACCGGCTCAGTTCTCTAACCATGACTCTGTTTTGCACGCCTCGCTTGGCACGTGTGATGAAGAAGTTCTTGCCGAGCGCATAAGCAGCCGCTTTCCCTGATTTGAAGACGTTCTCCTCGAACTCAATAGCGGAGCTCATCGAGAGAGCGGACTTGCCGGAAATTTTCCTCAACACTTTCCACGTCGTAGTTCCGTCAGCCTTGAAATTCAGCTTTTCAGTGAACGTCTCCCAGCATTCCTTCTTGTTCTTATCCAGATCCTGCTTGATCTCATTATCCGGCACAGCAATCTCCGGGTCTAGATGGTCTGCGGCTCTCTTCTCATCTCTGGTTCTTATCTTCTGCAGTATTTCCCTGCTGACATTTGGAAAAAAAAATCTTGACACGACCCTCAGGAATTGCTGCTTTCATGGCCTTGCGGATGGCACTTGTTAAATGACGTTCTTTCTGATGGACATCACCATTCCATGGGTAGTCGACCGCATGGCGAAGTGCAACATCTCTGAACAGGGTCCAATCTGCTAGGCCTAAATTAAGATAAGTACGATGACGAAAACCAGAGTAAGGGGCAAGAGAGTCAGAGAGATCAATATAGACAAAGACGGGAATGTGATCACTGGACAGAGTTGTGGATGTGGACCACGTGCAAGCATTAGAGAGATTGGATGACACAAGAGAGATATCTGGGCTAGAAGGTCGGCCGTTGGCAGGGAGACGAGTGGGCTGGTCATCATTGAGGATAACCAGGTCACACTCCTCAGCCCATTCCTCGACGTCATCCCCTCTGGCGTCAGAGTCAAGAGCAGAACAGAACGTGTGAGCATTGAAGTCACCCGCAAAGACAGCTGAGGGAGAGAGTGAGCAGTCGTACAACTGCTTAAGGAGGGGAATAGGATTATAAGAGGGGGGACAAGATGATATAGGAGGAATGTAGATGTTAAATAGAGATAAAGGGGTTTTGAGGGGGAGGTGAACAGGAACGGACTCAAGAGTACCGTCCTTAGGAGTATTGGGAATAATATGAGGAGGTAAGGCAGATTGAACGAAAGTAGACACTCCGCCCCCAAGAGCAGACCTTGGCATGTGATAGGCGGTGTAGCCCGGAATTTTAGGTTGGGGATAAGTGGTAGATGGAGAGAGCTTGGTTTCTTGAACCATGATAACAACCGGGTGATGAGAACGTGCGAATAGAGAGAGTTCAGATAACTTGTTGCGAAGGCCGTTGAGATTAATGTGAACAATGGAGAGGGGGCGGTTGGTAATTGAGGAATCAGAGTTGCTGGGGGCAGAGCATAGAACACAACGAAAGGATGAGTCATGATGCCTCACAGAACTGAGGCCCGAACAGGAGAAGTGCACCCACCTTTGGCATCCGAAGCACTGGACACTTGTTTTATGCCAGGTAACATCCTTGCTGCAGGTGGCACATGGGTACTTCTGCTCTGAACCTGGATTCCTCTCGACGCCGGCTCTCTGTAGTAAAATCCTCAGGAGAGCTGCGGCCGACCAGCACCTCTCCCATGACGAAAACCCTCTTCTCGGAGGGGTTGACGTCGGTTTGCACGGAGGCGATCTTCTTTCCTCCACACTGCCACGGCACGAACGTACGACATCTCGGCAGCGACTGCATCATATACATCCATGAGAGGCAACTTACAGAGTTCCCGTACAGTTATTCTATTCTGCTTCTCTCTTTTGATTCTAGTGATGAAAAAATGCTTCCCAAGAGCATTTGCGGCCTCCTTCCCTGATTTGAAGACTCCACCTTCAAATTCAATCATGGAATTGTCGGCGGAGGTGAACTTTCCGGAGACCCTTTTCAAGACCTTCCACGATGCTGCTGCATGATTTCTGAAGTTCATCTTCTCAGTGAACTTTTCCCAAGTTTCCTTATTGTGCCTGTCAAGGTCCTTCCTGATCTCATCATCCAGCACAGCGATGTCTGGGTCAAGATGATCTGAGGCTCTCTTTGCGTCCCTTGTCCTTATCTTCTGCAATGTTTCCCTGGTGATATCGGGAAAGAAGGTCTTGACGCGACCTTCAGGAATCGCAGCTTTCATAGCCTTCAAGATAGCATCAGATAGGTGGCGCTCCTTCTGGTGTACGTCGCCATTCCACGGATAATCAACCGCTTGGCGGAGCGCAACCTCCCTGAACAGGCTCCAGTCTGCAAGGCCTAAATTAAGATAAGAACGATGACGAACACCTGTATAGGGAGCAAGAGGGTTAGAGAGATCAATATCGACGAAGACAGGGATGTGATCGCTGGAAAGAGTTGTGGATGTCGACCAAGAGCAAGCATTAGAGAGATTGGAAGAGACGAGGGAGATGTCTGGGCTAGATGATCGGCCGTTGGCAGGGAGACGAGTGGGCTGGCCATCGTTTAAGATAACCAGATCGCACTCCTCCGCCCATTCTTCGATGTCACTTCCTCTAGCATCAGAATCAAGCGACGAGCAGAACGTGTGCGCATTGAAGTCACCCGCAAAGACAATTGAGGGAGATAGAGAGCAGTCATACAGCTGCTTGAGAAGGGGGATAGGATTGTATGTTGAGGGACAAGAGGTAGAAGGAGGGATATATATTAAAAAGAGAAAGTGGTATTTTAAGAGGTAGATGGATGGGGATGTACTCGAGCGTGCCATCCACTGGAGTATTTGGAGTAATGTGAGAGGGAAGAGAGGACAGAACAAAAGTAGAGACTCCGCCTCCTTGAGATGACCTAGAAGTATGATATGCAGTATAGCCCGGGATGTTTGGATGTCTAGAGGTAGCAGCGGGAGAGAGTTTGGTCTCCTGGACCATGATAACATCCGGGTGATGAGTACGGGCAAAGAGAGATAATTCAGAAAGCCTGGTTCGAAGGCCGTTTAGATTGATGTGTACAATAGATATGGGGCGGTTGGTAGATGAGGAATTTGAGTTACTGGAGGCGGAGCACATAATACAACGAAAGGAAGAATCGTGGTGCCTCACAGAACCGAGACCCGAACAAAAGTGCACCCACCTTTGGCATCCGAAACATTGGACGCTGGTTCCAATACCAATTGACATCTCTGTCGCATGTGGCACATGGGTACTTCTTCTTCTTCGCGGGTCCTGGATTCCTTTCGACGCCGGCCATTTGTAGAAGAATCCTCAGAAGAGCTGCAGCCAGCCAGCACCTCTCCCATGACAAAAACCCTCTCCGCGGAGGGATTGACGTCGGTTTGCACGGAGGTGATCTTCTTTCCTCCACACTGCCACGGCACGAACGTGCGACATCTCAGCAGCACGTCCTACGTTGTCCCCCGGCGGGAGTCCAGCATTGCGCGCAGGGATGAGCGGAAATATTTTTCGAAACTTCGGACCATTTGAAATTCGGAAATCGGAACGCCAAAAACCATCGGAAATCGGGTAATCAGAAATACGTTCACCTGAATAGATTCTAACCACCCATGGTGGCTGTATGTACCAACCCTAATGCTAATCTATTTGGCCTTTGAAACTGTTTCAAACCTCTAGCTGGGAGATCTCCTCCCAATGAAAGAACTTAATGAAGTTTAATCTTCTTTCTCATTTTTCACTGAATTCGGATACACGACAAAAACCGAGGATCCAGACTAATGCTGCTCAAAATTCGCTTCAATTGAGTATTTTCAGGTATCACACTATAGATATCATCACTTCGAGACAACATTCACTGATTGACTGTAGCCCAATAAGATATCATGATATCATTTTATGTACTGTAACTTGAAGATAAATGGTAACCCTTCTATAACAAGAAATATATAGACCATTAGAATCGCAACTGTTAGAGAGCCATCTATCTGACGCAATCCGCAAGGCCATGAATGCGGCTATTCCTATCGGTCGCGTCAAGACGTTCTATCCAAATGTCAACAGAGACATCCTCGACAAAATTAGAACGAGAGATGCGAGGAAAGCGGTTAATCAACTGGACCCCGTGGTTGCTGAGCTTGACAGTGAGATCAAGAAGGATCTGGACAGACACAAGAAAGAAGAGTGGGAGAAGTTCACCGGACAGATGGACTTTAAGACGGACAGTGCAGCTACTTGGAAAGTTTTACAGAAGCTTTCTGGTAAAAGCTCACCCGCCACCGTCTCCACAGTCGAATTCGACAACGGCGTATTCAAATCAGGAAAGGAAGCCGCTTATGCGCTCGGGAAAAGTTTTTTCATCACCAGTGCTAAACGAGGTCCGCAGAATAGAGTGACCGTAAGAGAGCTGTGCCGCCTCCCGCTTATGAGCACGGCCGAAGCGTTTACTACGGCGCAAGTTGAGAAGATTATAAAGGAAATGCGGAACTCTAGAGCTATTGGTCCTGATGGGATATGTCCTGCTGTCTTGAAGAAGATACCCACTGACTTAATACCGCTTCTCACTGATGTGATAAACACCTCGTTCAAGTCGTGTACTATCCCGCAGAATTGGAAGATGGAAAACGTCGTTCCGCTGCCCAAGCCTGGCAAGCCCCAAGCTTCAGTCAAGGGATATCGGCCCATTAGCTTGTTGTCTTCTTTTGCTAAAGTAGCTGAAAAGCTGATCGTCAAAGACCTGGCCGAACACAACGAGAGACAGGTGTTTCAGCATGGATTCAGAAGACTGCATTCCACCACGACAGCTTTGTTAGAAATTACTAGCTATGCAATTGATGGTTTCAACGCCTATAAGCCGCAGAGAACTGTTGCAGTTTCCTTGCATCTCACCAAGGCCTTCGACACAGTGAATCTTGGCATCTTAACAAACAACTTACTGGAGTCCTCAATCCCGCCATGGCAAAAGCGCTGGATAGCTGCATTCACTAAGGGAAGACGGGCTAGAGTGATGTTCCAGAATCATGTCTCAAACAGCATTCCGATTGCAGCTGGAGTCCCATAGGGCGGCGTATTGTCGCCTGCTCTCTTCAGTCTGCACCTCGAAGTTATGCCCGCCCCTCCCCAAGATATCAAGGTGGTCGCTTACGTTGATGATATGACTGTCTTGTATCGCGATCGGGACATAAATGTGGCCGCCGCTAAGATCAACGGGTACTTGACCACACTGAAAAGCTTCTTCGACCGCAAAATGCTGAATATTTCTGCGTCAAAGTCATCGGTATCCGTGTTTACAACGGACCCATCTGAACACAGCGCACATCCGTATGTCGTATGAAATGGAGATCGTTTGCCTGCCGCCCGCTTCCCAAAACTTCTCGGACTCGTGCTCGATCCATCGCTCAAGTTCCATAAGAACACGGAACAGAAGCAGGCTATCGTTAAAGCGAAGCTTAACGTGCTTAGAGCCCTGGGCGGTAAAACATGGGGTAGTAGCAAAGAAACCATTATTACGACGTATGAAGTGATTCTCCAGCCTGCACTAGAATACGGCGCACCAGTTTGGCAGCATCTAGTTTCGGAATCCTCTTGGACTAAGATGCAACGCACACAGAATGCGGCTCTTCGAATCGCCACCGGATGTGCAAGAAGTTCCCCGGTCGATCACTTGCATGCTGAGATCCGCTTATTACCAGTAAGGGAGCACTGTGAGCTCCAGGCGCAGCAATTTTTCAGCAACATTGCCAAACAACCGAATCACCCCTCTTGGAGAGTGCTAAACCCCGTCAGAGAAAGAAAGATCAGAAAGCCATTCGCCGATGCTCCCAGCAAAGTCAATCTGCAAAGATGGCACGACTCACAGCAAGAAAGACTCCGTCTATTGCGTGAGGAGCATACTCAATTCGTACGGTGCCATCTGGAAAAGGCGGTCATTAATCCCATATTGGGGGTAGTGCCGCCCCAAGTCTGTACATCCGAGGCTCAACTCGGAAGAAGGGCCAGGTCCACTTCGGCATCGCTGCGCTGTGGTCATTCTACCATGCTTATGTCCTACGCCAGCAAAATAGACAGCAGCAAATCAGATGTCTGCCCGGACTGCGGCTGCCTCGGCCATGACACTGCACACCTCTTCAAATGTCCGGAGAGACCCACCACGCTGACCGTAATGGACTTATGGACGAATCCGTTACTGGTCGCCCAGTTCCTCGACCTATGACAAAACCCTCAATGTGGCTGCAAAGAAGAAGAAGAATCGCAACAAGTGAACCGAAGTACAGATGGGCAAAAATACCATAGTAGGCAATGGGCCCTTGCTAAATATGGTCTACCGGATGGACGAGGCGCGCTCATTGCGGCGGGCCGTGCGGAGCTCGCGACACCAACGGCTAACAGGGTTCGATAGCGCGTCTACCGTCGCAGCCCCGTCCATTCACTACACTACATTCTGAGACGAGATCATACGTACACTCTGTTCAGGCTGTAAGCTCCCCTGAACATAAACATGGGCAGAGGCTCCTATTAGATTCAATAAAAGCATGGACAAACACAAATCTCTTTGAGAAAGAACCCAGTTTGAGAATAGTTCAACCTGATTCTGACGGAAAAGAGCCCATTTGGTGTAGGTTCTTGGTTTCTTTCAAGAAAATACAGTTCCTGTCGATATGTGAATCTAATTTCTTGTTCTTTTTCAAACATCAAAACAGACCTTAGGTTCAGGTTTAGCTCTCAGAGAACTTACTAAAGATCTGGCAGAACACAATGCAAAAGCTCCTAAAATTTTAATCTACTAATCATTTCCGATTTCTTCGACATTTTTTTGGAAATCGGAACTCGGAAGGCCAAAACCCATCGGAATTCGCTAAATCAGAATTCGCTCATTCCTGATTGTGAGTCTCGTCCTTTTTCTTGATGGAGCCCCCCGCTGGCCGTACGAAGGGATTCCCGATCGCAACCATCAAACGCGAAATCTGACGAGCATTTGCCTGAGTGGCGGCGCTACTTACGTCGTCATCGCGTGCAAGATGGGGGCCTCCCGCTTACCACTAGGCAGGACTCCGCGCTTCTGAGTTCTCTAACGCCAGCCGGTTGTCGAAAGCAGAGTGTCCGCCGTTTTGGCTGAATGGTTGCTCATGATACTATCGGTTGCTCTACCACAGACCTGGTGGGGGCCGCGCGCGACGAAGGATAGCATTGCTCGACGTCGGACGGTAAAATAACTGTAAAATGAGCTTTAGTGACAGGAGATCACCAAGTTACAGTGCCAGACGTCTCCTATTCAACCTAGTACACTTTCCCTGAGTGCCTCCAAGCGAAAAAAAAACCGGAATAACACTGAATTTCAGAAAAACTGATGCCATAGTAGCGGGAGGGGGGACTGCTGTATCGCACTTGGCCACGCCCATTTTTCTGTGTCGCAGTGGATGTTAGGCCTCTTTCAGAGTTCGATCGCTGCGCGACGCGACGGCATGTCTTGAATACGTATCGACGTGCGACGCGATCTCGATCGATGCTCATGATTATCATCACATCGCGTGGCACGGCGATCGAACTCTAAAAGAGGTCTTACGTAAATCTACCACACCTCGCCTCCGTCGGGGGCGCGCGCTCGCGTCGCGGCGTCGCATTGGAGCGCTCTTTCTCACAGCCCACTGCAGTTCCTCGCACGTACTCTACTCTAGCTGGGTGAATTGCGATATTTAGTGTATGTTAGGGTTATATCGGCCTCCAAACGGCGCGTATAGCTGCAGTGTTAGGGTAGACGACACTCGACAATGCGATTCTGGCAAAAATTGCGAAGAAAAGGGTATAGATTAATTCAGGTGGGTTCGGCATACTAATTGCAACACATGTGTTCCTTCACAGATTGGCCAATACAAGATGAATGCATGAGAAGGTTGTGCTCCAATATCTTACACACAGTCCGATGAGCTGATACCGGCATACCGTTAGTTCACGTTCAAAAAGGTCATTTCGAGCACACTATAATGCTTAAAAACCCCAGTTCTGCTCAGGAAAACTCGTATATGTAATGTTTGGGAAAGTATGCTGAGGAGCAATTGCAAAAATTTTCCATAGATCGCAATTTTTGTCTTATTTCTCCTAGAACGATGTCCAGATTATCGAACTCAAGCCCACTTTGAATCTATTAAGTGGCGCAGAACATTTCGAAACTCAGTGAAGGCGAGCCAAATCGATTTTGAACAATTTTCCGCGCTGGGGGAAGTATGTTAGCCCTCTTTCGAAACAGCCGGCTGTCACAAGGATTATAATTCTTCTGATATAGCTGACGCTGATCACTCTGTGTGCCCTGTTTGCAGCAAGGTGCTCCATAAACAGAGTTTCTACCGGCACTTGAAGAATGTTCATCAGTACTCCGAGGACCAATGCAGTGAACTGAAGGAGGAACGGCATTTGGGGAATTCGTAAATTACCTGCCCTGTCTGTGGTAAGAAACAAGGAAGTCAAGAGGGATTAGCCATTCATCGTCAAGAGAGGCATACCGAGGATGGAGCATGCGGTCGTCCACAGGATAACACAGTATTCTGTCTCACCTTTGCCAACGAAAATGAATACAAGGTTTCGGAATTTTCTCTTGCTTAGTGGTGTACTAATACATCCGACACGGACCTCAGGTACCGATTCGCAATACTAAATGCTTAGAATCACCATATCGCCACGTTAGGACCTTCAAGTCATAAAAAGAGGGGAAAGCCTGGTTCGCGGCGATGTCATAAAAAGAGGGGAAAGCCTGGTTCGCGGCGATGGTCTGTACTGTGAATGTGTTGACCAAAATTCAATGTGTTATTTAGTCCTTTTGCTTCTCTGTGAATAAAAACTTCCGAAATTAATTTTGCTCTAGCTATGCCTATCGGACGAATGTGAAAAAATTGCATTTCGCTTATGCATAGGTCTTCCGTGGACAAAGAAATTGGAAAACATCAGAGACTACGGTAACACCGTAAATATGCTGTTTCTCACACGAAAAGTGTCTAACGCTTGCGAATCAGGTGGTAATGAAAGATATAGAACACATTCATCGAGCAAAACAGAAAAAACACACATCGAAGACTAACAGCGTCAAGGCCCTTCATGAACAACTATAGGAGATGATGCGCAGGGCACCCAGCGCCGGAGCTGGACCGTCCAGTGACATATGACCCACAAATAAAGCGAATTCTGCGATGCTTCACATTTCTAGATTGTATATTATTCTCTCTGGCTTGTAGATTATACCCTGAAAAATTTGGAAACGATGTTGCAAAACGACAAATAAGAGATGAGTATTGGAGCACCACCTTCTCATGCATTCATCTTGTATTGACCAATCTGTGAAGGAACACATGTGTTGCAATTAGTATACCGAACCAACTTGAATTCATCTATTCCCTTTTCTTAGTAATTTTTGCGAGAATGACGTTGTCGAGTGTCGTCTACCCTAACACTGCAGTTATACGCGCCGTTTGGAGGCCGATGTAACCCTAACATACACTTAGTATTACGTCTATCTTTGCAAGGCTTTTCGAAAAAGTAATAAAAAAAGAATTATGGCTCATCTAGAGGAGCACTCCATCATTTCGGAACACCAACATGGTTTTCAAAAGGGTAAATCGACAACTTCGGCTATGCTGGAGTCACTTGATGATTGGACGCGTGCGCTGGACAAAGATATAGGTGTGGATGTTATTTACCTTGATTTTTCCAAGGCATTTGACAGAGTTTCTCATCGCAAATTAGTAAACAAACTGGAAATGGAGGGTATCCATCCACGTATAGTGGCTTGGATTCGTGCTTTTCTCACGGGTAGAACTTTCAGGGTCAGGCTTAATAGTACGTTCTCCTCTCCCTTTGCGGTCCTTAGTGGTGTTCCCCAGGGGGGAGTGCTTTCACCAATTCTCTTTAATATCTATACGTATGAACTTCCCTCAATCATATCCTTGAACAACGTCGGCTGTTCGGCATTCGCTGATGACTTTAAGTTGTATAAACCTATTTTGACAATGGAGGATTCGGAGTGTTTGCAAAAAGCTCTCAATGATGTAGCCAAATGGTCGAATGAATGGAAATTGCCGCTTTCCAGCGAAAAGACTAAAGTGATGAAGCTTGGTAAGAGGCGAGTTAGTGGCTTCTATACTATCGACGGTTTGCAGTTGAGCGAGGTCAGCGAGATTAAGGACCTTGGTTTTCTTATCAAGGACGATCTTAATTTCGATGATCACACCTCCAGGTTGCGTCCACGGCTAAAAGGATGATGCAATGCGCGTTTCGAGCACTATCAACTACTAATGCAAACGTGCTGACCGAGGTGTATAAAACGTACGTACGTCCACTAATGGAGTATGGTACGGTAGTTTTTAATCCATACAAAAAAGGATCCATCGACGCGCTTGAGAAAGTCCAGAATACTTTCACACGTAGAGTTTACTTCCGGACATCGTGGTTTCAGACGAATCGCAACGTGTGTCATGTCACCAGAAACGCCAAACTGGGCCTAACCACTCTAGAGCGCAGGAGAAGGTTTGATATGATAATGATGTATAAGATCATTCATGGGAGTGCTGGTATCAAGGCTAGCCGGCTGTTCAACCTTAGACCATCAACCACTAGGGGAGCACCGGTGAAATTGGGCCTCATTGGGGCCAGGCGGAACGTACGACAGCACTTCTTTGTCAATAGAGCGGGGTCTGAATTCAATAAACTACTTCGGTCAGGTTTGATAGTGGGGAAACTAAGTGAATTCAAAAAGACACTTGAGTGTTATCTGTTGTCCCAGGAGTAATGTTTGTAAGATCTCTTTTCTTGATGGTGCCGATGTATGCCTAATAGTCAGTTGATCCATTTGTTTATTGTTGTTCGACTGATTTTAGTGCTTTTATTATTCTGTTGTTGTCTTTGACACGGTTCTACCGTGTAATAAATCAAATCAAATCAAATATCGCAATTCACCTAGTTAGAGTATTGTACGAACGAGGAACTGCAGTGAGCTGTGAGAAAGAGCGCTCCAATGCGACGCCGCGACGCGAGCGCGCGCCCCCGACAGAGGCGAGGTGTGGTAGATTTACGTAGCATCGTCGCAATGACTCTTCTGATTTTGGCAGAGGAGGGAAACCCCGAGTGGGTGCACAAGCCAGCAACGGTCAAAATTTCCAAGGGCTGCCCCCGATCCACAGTACCCCTTTTCGCGTCGGGACCAGCATGGATTCTCGGCTGGCATGCACCCATGGATTCTTGGCACGGCTGTTCGATCAATATGCTTCACATGTTCGTCATCACAGTGTAAGCCGTGGAAAACTGTTCAAACAAGACTTTTTTCAAAAACGGCTGAAATTCTGTCTGCAGGGCCATTTTCTCGTATGTGACGTCAGTTTATCGACCGATTTGATGTTTGCTTGAAGATAGCAGAAATATTGAAGAAAAACTTGGAAGACAAGACCTTTTTCGTGGTTAATGATATTTTTCACACATTTTGATCATTTATTTTACTCCTCTGTAGTGCTTCGAAAAAAAAAACGAGTTGACCAACTTCAAATTAGCTTCTGTTCAATCCAGTATATTATTTTATCTTTATTTCATCTGTTCTTAAGGCTCTTTATTGAAACATTATGGAGAGTATGACCCTGCGTGAATTGCTTATGCTTGAGTAAATAACGAATGAAATGAACGAATTCTCATCGACGAAGACCGAACAGATGCGCCACGAATGCTTTCGCCTCAATCATCAAGAAAGTTTTCGTAGAAGTTTTTGAAAGTTGTCTAAAGATGAAGTCATCTCAACGGGAAACAAATTGAGCATGCACTCACACAGTTGACAGTGTTGAATCCACCATATATGAGTTTATGATTTTACTCATCGATATTGATTATATTTTTTTAATGAATAACTTCACAAGGGAAGCGGCTGCAAGCAGCAAATTATTGGACATATCGATTGATCAAATGTGCCAAGAATCCATGCGAGCCCAGAATCCATGCTGGTCCCGCCGCGAAAAGGGGTTCTGTGGATCGGGGGCAGCCCTTGGAAATTTTGACCGTTAAGGCGTCGGCATAGTGGAAAGTCTGCGAGCGAACGAGCGAGCGAATGTGGGCGTGGCCCTGAAAATTCTGCGGCGGAGTCGCAGGCATCCCCGCAGAGTGTGATTTGGATTAGAGCGCGAATGTTGATCGATTGGAGCGCGGAAGTCAATCATCTATTTTCGTCTCGTTATTTCGCAGGATGGGCCACAGCTGTCTGAAATCTGATAACGCTGACTGATAACGCTATCACGCATATGATAACAGCGAAAATATTTCCATAGATTAACCATTTCATTTTCTCCAATGCCCCCTAACCCCCACTACTCTTGCACCTTGATCGCAAAAAAATTTAGATTCCACATTTTCAAGATTCAAAAGGGGCTTCACAAAAATTCAATCCGGCAGGACTCGCAGATATTGCACATTATTCAACTTATCGTCTTTAAAATTACTGTCTACTGATGCGCCAGAAATTTGAAAAGTGAAACGAGCTCGGCACAACATGACGAGGTTAGTCTACTACAATACTAGGGGTGTGTTTCAAGGTTTCCATGGGCGGAAAATTTGTGTGAAAATCAAACGCAAGACAATGAAATGAGATCTGATGAAGATTTAAGCTCCACTGAGATGCCTGCTAACGGGATATTTAACAAATGATAGACTGAAATTTATCCATATCCATTTCATGAGGCCTCATATACCATCATTAATTACTATGGTTGGTATAAAATCTTGGAACGCGCCCCAGAAAAGAAACTGAAGCTGAAACTAGGTGCAAAACTAGTTGGGGGGGGCACTCAGGATTTACCCATAGAAATGAAAAGATTAATCCATGAAAATGAAAAATTCTTTCGCTATTAGATATTTGATAGCGTTGTCATTCGTAATTTCCTAAAAAAAATCATGAAATTAGATCGATTTCTGAGATAAGTATCATCCATTTCTCCTTTAAGGCGTCGGCAGAGTGGAAAATCTGCGAGCGAGCGAGTTTGCGAGAAATGATGAAGGGTGGGGAGCACTACGCAGTTCGACCGCGCACGCGACCGCACCGCATAGGCTGCGACGGAGGGGGGTGCGCAGAGTGTCTTGCCCGTCGCGGAAATCGCGATTTCGCAGCGAAGCTCGCTGCGAAATTGCGAGACGATTGTGATTTTCAAGCGATTTTGCGAGTTGCTGCCAAGTTCCGCGCTCCATTGCTAATACTTGTGCTTCATTACCATCCTCTATTTAAATGTCCACGATTTCGACCTCTCTCTCTCCCTTGTTCTCATTCCTTCTTTCTGCTATATTTAGAGTGCTAAACTATTTTGGGGGTTGGCACTCAGGATTAAAGGAGAAATGGATGATACTGATCTCAGAAATCGATCTAATTTCATGAATTTTTTTAGGAAATTACGAATGACAACGCTATCAAATATCTACCAACGAAAGAATTTTTCATTTTCATGGGTTAATCTTTTCATTTCTATGGGTAAATCCTGAGTGCCCCCACCCAACTAGTTTTGCACCTAGTTTCAGCTTCAGTTTCTCTTCTGGGGTGCGTTCCAAGATTTTATACCAACCATAGTAATTAATGATGGTATATGAGGCCTCATGAAATGGATATGGATAAATTTCAGTCTATCATTTGTTAAATATCCCGTTAGCAGGCATCTCAGTAGAGCTTAATTCTTCATCAGATCTCATTTCATTGTCTTGCGTTTGATTTTCACACAAATTTTCCGCCCATGGAAACCTTGAAACACACCCCTAGTATTGTACTGTGCTTATCTGGGCTAAATTCCGGTCCGCAATTGCGTCTCGATACGCTTTGCGGCCGCACGCGCTTGAGTCAGTCGGGTTTCCAGCGCCAGTGCCGACTCGATGTGGCTTTTTTATAAAATTTTCTGCAATTTTTCTTAGTTTTCAGTTTCCAAAGCCCACCTAGAGTCAGTAGATCGGCGGCTGCGGCGCTGGAAGCTCTTCTGACTTGGGAGCGTGCGGCCGCAAAGCGTGTCGAGACGCAATTGCGGACCGGAATTTGACCCAGATAGGCACAGTAGTAGACTAACCTCGTCATTTTGTGCCGAGCTCGTTTCAGTTTTCAAATTTCTGGCGCATCGGTAGACAGTAATTTTAAAGACGATAAGTTGGATAATGTGCAATGTCTGCGAGTCCTGCTGGATTGAATTTTTGTGAAGCCCCTTTTGGATCTTGAAAATATGGAATCTCTAAATTTTTTTTGTGATCAAGGTGCAAGAGTAGTGGGGGGGGGGGGGGTAGGGGGAATCGGAGAAAATGAAATGGTAAATCTATGGAAATGAATATTTTTGCTGTTATCATATGCGTGATAGCGTTATCAGTCAGCGTTATCACATTTCAGACGGCTGCGGCCCATCCTGCGAAATAACGAGACGAAAATAGATGATTGACTTCCGCTCTCCAGTCGACCAACATTCGCGCTCTAATCCAAATGACACTCTGCGGGGATGCCTGCGACTCCGCCGCAGAATTTCCAAGGCCACGCCCACATTCGCTCGCTCGCTCGCTCGCTCGCAGACTTTCCACTATGCCGACGCCTTTAATCCTGAGTGCCAACCCCCAAAATAGTTTAGCACTCTGAAAATATAGCAGAAAGAAGGAATGAGAACAAGGGAGAGAGAAAGGGGTAGAAATCAAGGACATTTAAATAGAGGATGGTAATGGAGCACAAGTATTAGCAATGGAGCGCGGAACTTGGCAGCAACTCGCGAAATCGCTTGAAAATCACAATCGTCTCGCAATTTCGCAGCGAGCTTCGCCGCGAAATTGCGATTTCCGCGACGGGCAAGACACTCTGCGCACCCCCCTCCGTCACAGCCTATGCGGTGCGGTCGCGTGCGCGGTCGAACTGCGTAGTGCTCCCCACCCTTCATCATTTCTCGCAAACTCGCTCGCTCGCAGATTTTCCACTCTGCCGACGCCTTTACTGGCTTGTGAGTGGATGCTCAAAACATGAAAATTAAAAAAAGAAAAATAAATATAAGTAAATAAAATCTGAGAAAAGTAATAAAGCAAAAAAAAATCAAGAGAATATTCACTTGGAAACGAACCTGGACCACGTGGGATTCGCTCCATGGCGGGTGCGCGCATTTCTCTTGGCTTGCTCTTCACGGTGGACGGGACAATTTCGGCTGGCAGATTCAGAACCTCCCTCAGATGAGCAATACCCTCATCGGTCAGGTACCAATAATAATGTCGCCAAGCGAACTGCTCCTTGACAAGTTCACGGGAAGCCAAGCTCTGAAATTAAACTGCGATTTTTTTCATTTTCGATGAGAAATTGGTAATTTTTTCTTACTTTGAAGGTTTTAAATGTTGTTTTGACCTGCTCAGCCACTGTTAAACAAAACTTTCTGAAATGCGCAAAGGAAAATACCGGAAAAAATCATCCTCACCTTCAGAGCCTTGATAACTTCGAGATTCGTCACACCAGTAATATTTGGGTGTTGTTTCAGGTTGAAATCCTTCTTGGCAACAGCGACTCCCTCGTTGAAGAGGTACTCGTAGATAGCTTTTCTGTTCTTACTAGGAATCAGCATCCTGACCGCAAGTTCTACAAAGAAAATTCGTTAAAATCAATGCAATTAATTATACATAAAATAAAGCTAAGTGTAAATGGCACGAAACGTCAGCAAATGATAGTTCCAAAATTTTGGCATCGAAAAATAAGCTTAAATATGAAAAGAACACAAAAATACAGTCCAGTTTGGGGAAAGTTGGGAATTAAAAAGTCGTGAAATTTCGTCGAGAGGGGCTACCGTACCCCGGCGCTGCTTGGATCCCCCTATGTAGAACGCAGCGACAAAAATTTTAGAAATTAAAATTAACGTACTTAAAGATGTTTGCCGACTTTATAAACGACTTTCCTCGTTCGAAAAGCACAAAATTTTTTAATACTGGTCGTTGAACACTCAAATACTTCTTTAAAACAAAGTTTTGTTCTCAAGTGCTTGAACCACGAATAAGACACTTCTTTACCGCTTTTTAAAAATTTTACACATTTTCAGCATTAAAGTCACAGCAATATGATGCTCGTTTAACTCATTTTAACGTAAATCCTCTACCAATAAAGAATATTAGCAAAAATCTGCGAAAGTGTAGATAGGTCCCGAATGGAAAATAGTGCAGACTGCGTAGAACCCCATCTTCAACACTGCGACTTTCTCAGCCGCCTGAAACCTAAAACCTTTTTTAATTTTTATTTCATTTTTCACAATGTTTTTTTTAGTTTTTCTGTTCCAGATCAGTGTAGAAAATTATTCTCTTCAGTTTGGAGTAGTTTGATTTGGTGTTCAAATCCCAGCGGTCCCTCTTTTTCGTGAATTTTTCAACTTGGTCGTGATTTCTCCGTAAATGTGCTGTTCTCACTTGAGCTTTTCACTTACTTTATGAAATGAAAATTGCAGTGGCATCGAACCAGGGCTCTACCAACCATGAAGTTGGAAACCTGCGTATATTCCGGTTACAAAATCTATCCCGGACACGGAAAACGCGTCGTTCGACCTGACGGAAAGGTATTCTCGACTTTTTCCGATCCTTAAAAGTTCTTTTTATTCACAACTTCCTTGTTTCACTTTTGTTTCCGTTTTAATGTTTTTATTTTATGCACTTACTACGCGTGTCATGTTTTGCAGTTGTGATTCGTAACCTTAAGCGGGTTCGCCCTTTTCATACATTGAATTGAATTGAAAATATGGCAGAAATGTGATTTGGAGGTCAAGGAGCTTAGAAAAAATGCAAACTGGGGCAGCCTGTTTTGAATAATTGGAAATTTGTGCTGCAGGGGGCCATTTGACCACGCCCATTTTTCCGTGCCGCTGCGCAATTTGAGCATCAACCCGGAGCTTTCCTCTCCCTCTAAAATCGGTAGACTTGTCCGGGTGCAAAGAAATGGGTGTTCACCCCCCCCCCCTTTTGGACAGCACCTGTTTGACGACTGGAAGGTACATGTGGAGGTGAGAGTACGGGGCGGATTTATGAATAATGTTATCTGGCCCACCCCCCAATCGGTTCATTGGCCGTTGGGAAGATTTTTGCGTTGAAGCACGCTTTTCCCCCTAGCCTTCCAATCTCCTCAGAATGTGACGTTATAACAATTTTGGAGAATTTCTCTATCGTGCGAGCTATTTTCAAGGGTTGAACAGCTTCATTAACGTGTATAAGTGGTTTCGGTATAGATTGAATGTACAACTGTGAAATGTATCGCAGAAGAATCATAGTGAAAATATTAACCATTCCGGCCATTGTCAGTCTGTCCATTCCGAAGAAATGTACTGTTATAGAACAGTTTTAGACGTAGAATCCGATTACGGTGTTCCCAACTGCCTGAAGCCAACGCATTTATATCCTATCGGCGGCTGTCCTTTGAATTCCCGCGCCCGCCGCGCGCAGTCGCCGCACCGTCGTCGCGACGCGGCGGCTGCCGGCCTGGCGCGATGCCAAAGAACTGGATGAGCGAAGAAAAACGCGCTTTGGGTTGGTTTTTGACGGCTAATCGACATAATTCGGCCGTTTTCGACCTGGATGACGTTAGTAAACAAGCTACTGCTTATTATTGAACCTAATTGAGGTTTGATTATCCATTGGGTCGCCAATATTAGGTATGGTATATTTTCTGAGTGCACAACGTCTACACTCCATAACTTTTACCCGTTGGCGGACCTGAACGACACTTGTGAGCGTTATTTTGGAGTAAATTATCGCTTCGATTCCCATGCGAACTTCTTTCGCTGTATGCAGCTAAAAGGGGTGGTAGAAAACGGGTTTTTAAAGCGAGACGACCGCCAAGTTTTAGCACGAAATTAACACCCCGAGATGTCGACCACTACCATCGACTGCTCTGTTCGGCACGCAACCTCACCGATAACTGAGAACTGCAAAATTACCTTTAGGGCCCTTCTTCAAAATTTTGTTACGCTGGAATACAGTGCTTCCAAAGGCACTTCCTTACCAATCTTTGCCAACGCAAGGATGATATAGTGAGGAAGAGTGTGCTGGTAAGGCTATTCTTCCCGATTTTTTTTTAAAGAAAAATTTCCCTGTCTCGCGTGAGTGCGTGTGCGGAGTAAGAGAAGAGACAACGATCAAGGGAAGAACAGCGTTCGCGCGGCACGGACGCAATGGAACAAAGTGACTTTTGCGCAGCATTTCGGAGCGTATCATGCGTACGAACCTTGCCTGCGGCACGCCACTGGACTTGCGTGAGGAATGAGAACGAGGATCAAGCCAAACCTTGAAGGTTAAGCTGTAAGAAAAGTTCGGCTTCACTTCTTCGTGCAGAAAGAGGCATGCTTGATCTCAAGCTGAGTAACAAACGTGATGAAGAAGCACTATCGTGCTCATACCTACTCATGTTCCTATATAGGGGTAGATAGGAGTACGGGAGGGGTCAATCCTTCCGTCGGTCAATCGACAGAGATCTTTACACCCCTGAGACATTGCCGATTGGCTGATGGGAGACACAAGCCCCTACCCTTACTCTAATCAGCCATGCGGCTGTATCTGCAACAGGATGATTATGTTAGGTAGCATTAAAAATGTTGTCGATAAAAGTATTCGAACTTAGAGGCGATTTTTGGTTTCTTAAAGATTTTCCGCAGTGCGATATGAGTATGCCGAATCCTTTGATAGGAACTAGACGCATTTCTCTACCATGCACATCATATTCCTGCAAACGTATACAACGGAATACTGAAGTTTGCCCGATACAATGGTACGTAGCTAGTTCGCTAGGAGCAATGCTAAGAAGGAATTTAGTGCACATGAGGTTGACAGCAATTAAATGCTTCAAATTACTTCTATAGCTGTGATTCAAGTTCAAAATGGCTCATAACAACGAGTTAAAGTTTCGATGAGTGGACCTTGTGCACTCAGAAAACTTAACAGACCTAATACTGCCGGCCCAGTCGATAATCAAAACCCTAATTAGGTCGAATAATAGGGAGACGCTTTGATAAGCATTATCCAGGAAGGAAACATCCGGACTGTCACGTTCAGTCGTCAAGAACCACCTAGATTGCGTTTTTCCTCTTTCATCCAGCTCTTTGGCATCGCGCCAGGCCGGCAGCCGCCGCATCGCGACGGCGGTGCGGCGACCCCGCGCGGCGGGCGCGGGAATTCAAATGACAGCCGCCGATAGGATATAAATGCGTTGGCCTGAAGCCACTCTGAAAAGAGTTATACACGTTTTTCGAAGCCTGGCGGCAAGGAAACCCCCTATGATTTTTTAGGGTGATTTGAAAAAGAAAATCGGATTTGGCTCAAAATGTGCATGAAGTGGTAATCTAGGGTGCTGACCACGAATATGGAATTCTGTTTTCGATTTTCCGAAGTTTTCGACTTGATTCGTTCAAAGCCTCTAATCGGGGGAAATTTGAAGGCAAAATGTGACTTTTGACGATTTCTGGGGAACTACGATAAATATGTCTCAAATTGTGTCTCTGAGAGTAATTTGGAGTGCTGAGCACGAATTTTAGGTCCGTATGTCGATTTTAGTCAGATTACGGTAGATTTTAATGGATATACGGTAGTTTGGTCGAAGTCTCAGGTTTGACACAAAATTTGTATGCGGGGGTTATTCGGGGTGGTGAATACGAATTTAACGTTCGTTTCTCGATTTTCAAAATACTAAGATAGTTTTTGCTCCTTAAATGGCATAGTATCTTCAGTAAACTCCAGAATGTCGACAAATGGACTTCAGATTCGTGTCCAGCACCCTGGATTACCCCTGCATGCAAGCTTTGAGCCGCATCCAGAATTTTTTTGAAAACACCCTAAAAATTTCATAGGGGGTACCCCTTACCTTACCGCGAGGCTTCGGAAACGCGTATAACTTTTTTCAGAGTGGTTTTAGGTAGTTGGGAACGCAGAAATCGGATTCTACGCTCGAAACGGCTCTCGATAAAGACATTTCATTCGAAATGGCCAGACTTAGGCCCGTAGTAAACCCACCGCTCAGTCAGGATTATCTGAATGGGTGATAAGACGAGCTCGAAACGATTCAGACAGGGTTCAGACGAGTCCGAAATCGTATCGAGCGATAGATTGCATTCAAGCGGTCGGTCTTGCAAAGCCATGATGATGGGGGTATGATTATACCTGTGATGACAAGAACAACAGGCCATTATTCTCTATGTGGTCGTTCACGGATCGACCAACTCCATGCTCCGTTTCTCAATAAATGAAATGCTGTTTGTTTCGTGGAAGCTGATATTGATAATAATACATTGATAAGCCGAAATCTCAGCTGAATTATTTAAGTTACTCCTTTGCTCCTTAAAACAGTCTCGAGCGCACTCCTGACCTGGCACGCTATTTCTCTCTTCTCTAGCCAAGAAGTCAGTCAGATCTGACTGAATCGATTCAGTCAGATCATCTGACTGAATCGATTCAGTCAGATCAGACTGAGTGATTCAGCTTAACTTGTTTGTTGCCGACTTTCTCTGTTTAGCCTAGGTCGCTATCCTACAACACGTACGTCTGAAATGTGTGCCGCTCATCTGAATTCTTTTCAGAACATGGATTCAGATAGGCTGAACTGAAATTTTCGCCGGCTTTACTACGGTCCTTAGAATGGCCGAATTGGTTAATATTTTCAGTATGATTCTTCAGCGATATATTTTACAGTTGTACATTCAATCTACATCGAAACCAGTTATACATGTTAATGGAGCTTTTCTACCCTTGCTTAGCTCGTACGATAGAGAAATTCTCCAAAATTGTGATAATGTGGTTTTCTGAGGAAATTCGAAGGCAAGTGCGAAAAGCGTGCTCCAACGCAAAAATCTGTCCGACGGCCAACGAGCCGTGCGGGGGGGGGGTGGGCCAGATAACATTATTCCGGATTTATCCTCTCCATCGCCTAATCGGTGGAGGCCAGACCACCCTATAGGACGTCGCCGATTGACAGACGAAATGGATAACCCCGCCCCATAGCATATCCGGAGAAATTTCAAACTTGCGGTAATAAAACCTCTTTCACCCTGAAAAGTGATTTGGACAAAATCCCATTCTTTCCCTGAATATTTTGCGAGTACCCCCCCCAAATTTCCATTTTTTTTTTCGAAAATTTCCAAGATTTTCACGAGCCCCGTTGCGCCGGGTCGCAACGGTGCTCAACCTTGCCCCGTATTTCCCTCTCCCCTTATCCCCAATAAGTGTTGAGCTATATCGCGACTCGGCACAAAGGGGGGTCGTAAAAAATTTCGGCAGTTTTCGAAAAAAATAGAAAATTTAGGGGGGCTCGTAAAGTTTTTGGAGAAAAATGGAAAATTTCTCCAAACCATCTGGTAAAGTAGAAAGAGGAAATTTGTCACTCAAAAAGGCTTAAGCAATTTTTCATCTCGATAGGGAGATCGTAAAAAGCCGTCAGGTTTGGCTCTACCTGATCACTGCTTGAGGACACGAGTAATCGCTCAAGTGCTCAGACAAGTTTATCGGAACTCTCGAGCTGGTTTAGATTAATGTGGTGCGTGAACCCCCGCGACGAGATCTCCCGCAAGATTCTCGCGGCGGGCACACAAGGGGACAACCGGGGCTGTTAGCGTAACCGAAGCTAACCAGCGCTATATACGATTTGGCTTGTTGCGGTTACCGCTTCAGTTGCACAAGTCCAAAGTTCCGTTATGTGTTTTCCTAGGTGGTGCCCGTTAAGTCACATAATGGTATCCTGAGTTTCCTGCTGCGTTAGAGATGAGCGAGTGTGGAGGGAACTGTTCCTCTGCTTGCGAAACCATGTATAGTCTACAGCAATGGAAGTAGGACCTGGTGAGGTTGCGGACTCGTCCTAACATACGGTAGTTTGTTAGTGGTATCACTCATTTTTTTTGAAGCAGCTGCGGTAGATCGGTGAGTCTGTGTTTTCACCGATATGACTACATCTGTGGAAGCAATGAAAACAGGTGAAAATGTGCGAGTAGAAATGAAAACTCATCGACCAATTTCAGTTATTTCGAGAAAATGAGTGATAACGCAATCAGACTACAGTATGTTAGGAAGAGTTCGCAACCTCACCAGGTCCTACTTCCATTGCTGTAGACTATATCTGGTGATTAAGATCTACGATGGAAAAAAAACTAACACGTATCTTGATGAGAGGGGGGCCTCTCGATATGGTATCGCGGTTGGGGACTATCCTAAACGAGGGGGGGGCACTTGAGTAAATGTCAGAATTGAAATGAACCACCTCATAGAAATGAATGGAAAACCTGACAAAGGATGCTTGATGCTGCAATCAATCATCGTTGTTGATGAAATTTAATAGAAATTCTGTAAAAAAGGGGTCTCCCAAGCAAAAGTGGTTTGGTTAGCGTTACAAATGTTTCAACAAAAAGGGAACAATAGGAAAGCGGAATGAGGAGAGTCTACAAAAAATGAACAATATCCTCCAAGAACTCTTTTCTTTTTCGAAACTTCCAAACAACGGAAACAAACCGTTGTGGTTCTCTATGAGGAAGCGCTTTTGGCTCCATAAAGGACTTTGATTATGTGAGTGCCGATAAAATATGTATATATGCATGTGTACCTAGTAGCTATCATTAAAAGAGGGGATGATGTCAAATTGTTTTAGGGAACCAGTCAATTCTCCCTCGTAAAATACCACAACGGTTTGTTCCCGCTGTTTGGAAGTTTCGAAAAAGAAAAGAGTTCTTGGAGGATATTGTTCATTTTTTGTAGACTCTCCTCATTCCGCTTTCCTATTGTTCCCTTTTTGTTGAAGCATTTGTAACGCTAACCAAACCACTTTTGCTTGGGAGACCCCTTTTTTACAGAATTGTTCACTTTTTCTTGATATTGCGCTGTAATATCCCATGCAAGAATTTCGAACAAAGACCTCTTCATCTCCCCACTAGATCAGTCCTCTTTCTGCGGTCACAAGAATCAATGACCCAAACTGTTGTAAAACTATCTCAGAAAAATCACTCGATGTGGCTGACAAGACCGATGTTCACATGATATAAGCTAAGAAATAAATGATATCCATGATATCGTTCCACATAATTCATTCATATTGATCGCGTCAGCCACATCTGGCTACACCGGGTGTTATTTGCACCTTCCATGTTTTTCATACGTATCGAACGGGTCGGCCACGGTGATTTTCTCAACCAACTCTGACAGGGACCTTAGGCCCCGGTTATAGTTGGTCGCCCAGACGTAGCCAGCCCGGTCGATAATCATGAAAGCCTGCTGGCCTACAGCCGGATGCAGAATCTGCCTGCAGTTCTTCGCTTTCAAATGGAACTAACTTAAAACCTGGACAGTCAGAAACTACCTTCCATTCCATCTGGGCACTTTCACATCAGTGGAATAAAGCAGTTTTACATACTCATTATTTCGTTTCCGTTGCCCCATTCCTTCGCAGAACAGCCGCTTCGATTCCATGAATCTGATATGAAAAAAGCTCTGCTGAGCTGCGAATGGAGATAGTTCTAACAATTTGTTTTTGAATTTGGATGCTAATAAGCAAGTACCATTTATTGCAGAAAAAATCAGTAGGCTGGTGAAGAAGGAAGAGGGAGCACTCAAAATGGGGTTGTGTGAATGACCTTACGAAACTGAAAAGCAGCCTGGCAACATGACCTGACATGACTCACATAACATCTCAAACTTTCTGCTTGCTATTTTTGTCATCCTTACACTTTTACAAAAGTTTTGCAAGGTGTTCTCACCTGCGCGAATTCCGGGGCATCCAGCACACTATTTGAGACAACTAGCGCAAAGCTCAAGACTCTTGCTGATTCTTTGGGGTATCCTGCCTAATTTCTCGGATGGCTAGCATCGAGTCTGGGCTCCTGCTCACTCTACGGGGTGGTCTACACAACTTTTCGGATGACCAGCAACGGGTCCCGAACACCTGCCCACTATCCGGGTTTCCACGACGTCCCGATGACGTCATCAGAAGCCCGAAGCACTTTTGGGACTATCCTAGACGGGGGGGGGGTCACCCACGATTTTCCCATGAAAATGAATGGAAAACCTGATAAAAGATGTTTGATGCTGCTATCAATCATTGTTGTTGATGAAGTTCTGTAGAAATACTTCGATTGATAGCGTTATAGATCGGTGGTTCATTCCATTTCTGACTTGAATCTTGAGTGCCCCCCCCGTCTGGGGTAGGCCCGCACTTTTCACGATGTCCCGATGACGTCATCAAAAGCCCGAAGCACTTCTGACGACGTCCCAATGACGTCATCAGAAGCCCCAAGCACTTTTCACGATGTCCCGATGACGTCATCAGAAGCCCGAAGCACTTTTCACGATGTCCCGATGACGTCATAGAAAGCCGAAGCACTTTTCACGACGTCGGGATGACGTCATCAGAAACCCGAAGCACTTTTCACGACGTCCCGCTGACGTCGTCAGAAGCCCGAAGCACTTTTCACGACGTCCCAATGACGTCATAAGAAGCCCGAAGCACTTTTCACGACGTCCCGATGACGTCATCAGAAGCCCGAAGCACTTTTCACGACGTCCCGATGACGTCATCAGAAGCCCGAAGCACTTTCACGACGTCCCGATGACGTCATCAGAAGCCCGAAGCACTTTCACGACGTCTCAATGACGTCATCAGAAGCCCGAAGCACTTTCAAGACGTCCCGATGACGTCATCAGAAGCCCGAAGCACTCTCACGACGTCCCGATGACTTCATCAGAAGCCCGAAGCACTTTCACGACGTCCCGATGACGTCATCAGAAGCCCGAAGCACTTTCACGACGTCTCGATGACGTCATCAGAATCCCCACTCACCTACAAATCGGTTACTTACCAGCCTACGTACCTCCTACCAACTTACCTGTCTGCCAAGTTGATTGCCTGAGACCATTGGCAGTGGCTATTAGCAGTGAGGACTGAAAAGCGTGACGGCCCACGGCCTACGGCGCACACCATGAAATTTTCTTAAGCTTTCGGGCTCACAGCTTTGTTATTTGTGAACCGATTTTGCTGAAATTTGGACAGCAGGTGTCTTCTGGACCCCTTCGCTTATATCCAGAAGGAAATCTTCAGAAATTTTGTTTCAAAGATTCTATAAACTATTTTATAAAATTCTAAGTGATCACAAGGCCTAGGCAAAACCAAACCTCTCCAGCCGCTTCGCGGCTGGTGCGATACCTAGATTGATAGCGTTATAGATCGGTGGTGCATTTCATTTCTGACTTTTACTTGAGTGCCCCCCCCCCTTCAGGATAGTTCCCGCGGTTGGACCCCTATGAATCGGTACACCTCCCCTGTCTTTTCCGGGCTCCCGAGCTGATGTGCTTCCGGGCTACCCCCGTTTCCCCTCTCAGGAGCTCCGAAATCTTCGTCTGAGTTGTAGCGAGTGGAAACAAAATTCCGCAAGCGATCAAATTTTCGCTAGGAGTTTTGTAGCGCATAAACGCAAGTATCTAACAGGAGGGGGATCATTACACGCCGTAGTCAACCCAAAGGAAATAAGCCTCTGTAAGATCAATTTTCGACTTATAATTCGAATTTTTACATTGCCGCTGCGAAACGTCCCTCTGAACGCAGTTAGATGCGTTTTTAGGGCTTCACTCGTAGACACATCATAACATGTAATTCATGAGTCTTCGTCGCTTCCTGAGATACATCGATATGATTTGTACAGTAGAGAGTATTATTCTACACCAGATGATAATGGGATGATTCCTGGTGTAGTAATCACATTGGTAAATCTCAGGAGGAGACGAAGACTCATGGATTGCTCGATGTGATGCGTCTACTAGTAAAGCGCTGAAAACGCATATAAGTACTTTCAGAGAAACATTTTGCAGCTGCAATGAAAAAATTCGAATTCTACTTCGAAAATTGATCCTATAAAGGCTTATCTCATTTGGAATGGCCTCGGCGTGGAATGATCCTTCCCTTGTGGCTAGTGCTGTCTCGCGAGTCAACTGCCGCTTGTAGGGCGTAAGCTTTTCTCAACACCATGAGGTTGTGTTATGTGAGAAGAGTCTTGCATAGCTCCAAAGGTTTTTTTTCGAGTTTAAGGTGGTGTTTTAGGGTCTACTCGAAAGGAAACTGGTTTTACTACAAGGTTTTCGTGAAGGGTTTCGTGCGGACCTGTAGATCGTGCGTTCCACTCACAGCGCAGCGAAGATGCGTTTTTCTGGTCTCAAGCCAGTTTTTTCTCATCTGATGAGTGCTGTCAAATCCAGCACAACATGTGTGACCACCTTTTTAGTACTGTAGGGTGTTACCTGTTTAATGATGTTGCCTGAATTTGTGTGGTAACCTATAGAACGGACATTTTCTCTTTCCAAGTTTGAGGTTTGCCCAATTTAGTGGCATCGACAGTCTTTTTTTGCCAATTTGGCATGGTGAAATGCTTCGAGAAAAGCGAAAAATGGAGTCTCATAGTGGAAGCTGGATGATGAGGGAATTTGGATGAGTGGAGTTTCTTCTATCGTCTTTGAAGAAAACGAAGTGGTTCAGTTGATTGCCAGGAGTTATAGATCAAACAATAATTTAGGTCCAAATCTTCCTCTCCGCCAAAACATTCCGTTCTACCAAGCTGAAGCGTAGTCCGCGTGATATTCGCTGGACAGTCCTTTATCGTATCAAGCACAAGAAGGTGGGTTAGTTACTGATTGCTCTCAAGTTCATCTTTTAATTGCACGTTTTCAAATTTCGAGGCCTTTGTGTGGAACTGCTCAAAGGCGCAGTCCAACTTTGAAGATCTCTGTGCCTGTCTTGAGAGTCGTGCGTCAATCACAAAGGCTTCTCTGGAGTCACTCAATCTTCCCCGTGCCAAGCAAGATCCATGGTTCCTCAGAGATTTTGAAGGCGACGTACAAGCCCCAAAAATAGTTGAGATAACAACGTAGTAGACTCGTACGCATGCTTCAGCGGGCGTTGCGACCGACTTTGGTGAAACTGTGAGTGGTTGAGAATTCAGTCCGAACTTTTTACGACCTGCCTCTTCAAATTTAGATTCTTTCATTCTTGGTCGGATATATTGCTATCCCCCTCCGCCCCCGTTGCGGCCGGTCGCACCTCGCTGACCCTGCTCGCGTCATAACGCCAGCGTCGTTGAAGGTGTCAAAATCGAGCCAATACGATCGTATTTGAGAAAATAGCCGTAAAAATGATAACACTTCTTAGCGTGTATGTGCCGCCATCACCTTTGAACCTCCCAATGTTTTGTGGACATGGGGATTCTAACCCGTTTCCCTCCGTCCGTAGTCGTGCTGGAGCCAATCAGAGTGGAAACCGGGAACGAGTAGGCAAAAGAGAATCGTAGATTGCAAAAAAAATCGTACATATATTCTCTATTGTGCTCGAAAAGTTGTACCTCGCTCGGCTATATTTGTGGCGTTTTCGCTTATTCCGGGGTCCACGGATATGATAAACCTCGAAACAGTACTGAGTTCAGCACAGCACTATCCTAGGCGGGAGGGGGGCACAGACCGGCGTCAATGTAAAACACATTTCTCCAAAGTGTTGCAGCTTTGAGTCTGTCGAACATCTGGCTTGTGTGAAACATTACGGTTCCTTCAAGTGTTTGAAACTCTGGGCTGTGTGAAGTTCTGGCATGGGTTAGTGAGCGGCTCATCCAGACTATTGAGGAAAAAGTTTGGGGCGTTTTTGTTTCTGCATTTTTTCTCGCTAGTGTTTGCTTAATTCAGCGAATCTGTGTGTGCCGATAGGCTTTCCTTCCTCTATCTGATGAGTTACCTCCGAATTTCATAGTTAGATGTAGTGTGGTCCGAGTAGTGAATGTTTTCGAATTGACAAAAAGCTTATGTTGACTCCATGTTGAAGCACCGAATCACTCGTGGGTGGGCAAGCATTTGATCCCCCGTAGAACTACACCGTAGCATTAAAACATTGGCGGAACTTCTTTGATGGGATGAATTTCGCATTTTTTCTCAAAAATTGCAATATCTGCAGTCTTTCTTCCATTTGGAAACAAAGACTTTAAGATACCAAACGTTTAAGGTAAACGCTGTGAGGTGTTCGTCAATCAACGGCATTTACTTTAATGAATTATCGACAATTTTAAAAAACCGATTTCGGGTTGATTAGCAGTAATTTTCGATCCAAAAATGTCAATAATTTAGAAAATGAACAACGTCGTTTGGGAAATACCTCCTAGTATTGAGCTGTAAGGTTCTATGCCTCGAAGTCTTGGCTTAGAAGAAAAATTACAGAAGTGGCTATTTTTCAAAAAAAAAACGCGGAACAGGTTTTAGACGTCTGAGCCCGACTACTGAACGAATTTTTGGCGTCTGACCGTTTTAGTAATCAAATATAAATTGCCCAGAAATTGCGCCTTTGGGGGGGGCGAATATTTTCACGAAAAAAAACCGATGGCGGGGGTCTCCGATTTCGAAAATTACGCAGTGCCCCGCTTGACCCGGGTGCTAGAATTCAGTTTTCAGAGGGATCAATGTTCGGTCAGCCACGACTGTCTCTGTGCTTCAATAGGGAGCGAATGTAAGGATTCTGTAGATTTTCGAATACTCACCATTCGTACAACCCTCTAAGTTTATTTGTGATATTCGAAAAAGTTAACGTATGGAGGGAGGCGACAATGGACATTAGGCCCCGGTCAGACTTCGTCGAAAAACCTGCTGAGTCCGAATGAGTCCGGGGTGGAAAAACCTGCTGAGTCCCACTGTGTCCGGTCGCCCCAGCGCCAACCAACTCTGCGAAACACGCAATTGATAGCGACGATTATCACCTCAACTGTGAATCGGAACGTGTTTGTTGACTGACTTTTCTTGTTTTCAACATGTCTGAATCTGATTTCCGTATCAGCAGCAGGTGGGACAGTGCGCAGACGACGACAGTCGAGATGCGGCGGTACTCGGCAGGTCGCAGTCGGCCGAAAAAAATGCACCCAAATCACGTGAAAAACACCTATATCGACCGGGTGGGGTGAGGATGATTTCGGTGGGACTCAGTGGTACTCAGTCGGTGCATTGGCCCCGCCCTTGTACGCATGGGAACCATTAGTATCGACCGGGGGGATTGCGGTGGGCATCAGACGGTCGCAGTCGGACTCAGTGGGTTGATTTTTTTGCACCCATTTCCCACGAATTCGGTGCGTATCGACCCGGTGGGACTCAGTAGATCCACCGACTATGACGGGGGCCATAGATAGGGGAAGAAATTAGCTTCCATACGCAACATCGCTACGAACTTATTCCCCAATCTAGTAGAACTGTGTGTTGAAAGCATGTTATGGTGCGGAAGATGAGGAAGTCTGACCATAATGAGACTGGGTACTTGATTACAGCTCTGGAAAGATACGAAATGTTGAGGATTGTGCGGAGAATTACTTTGTTTGTCGTTTTTTGACGAGTTGGTTTCTTTAGTATCACAGAAGAGGAGTCGACGTGGCACCTGGGTACTTCTTCTTCTTCGCGGGTCCTGGATTCTTTTCGATGTACATTAACATCGTGAAGCAGCCGAATATCCATCGCGAAGAGTACTAAACCCGGTGACAGAAAGATGTGTGAGAAAGCCTTTCGCTGCGTGTCTGCATCAGGCGCGGTCTTTTTCCCATCTGCAGAAAACATTGATCCGATGAATCATTTCGCATCGATCATATGTTGATTATAAAACGTTTGGTTGGAATTTGAATGTTTGCAACTTGATTGTTACAAAACCATCTGTTTGCACTAAAAGCATGGTCAACATACGTTAGTTGGCTAAATTTCAGCTTCAATTGTTTTCAGCTTTTCAGTTGAACTTTACCATGGCCGTTTTCGGTTTTTATATCAGGATGTTTTAGGGTTCATATGGTCAAGAGAATGTACAGCGAAAGAAGGTGAAGAAGGCAGCCCACACTCTGAATCGTGCCGTCGCAGGAATGTCCTTGGAGGCCATTCTCGCCAAGCGAAACCAGACCTCTGATTTCCGACGACAGCAACGCGAACAAGCTGCTAAGGCCGCGAAGGATGCCAACAAGGCAGCCCGAGCAGCCAAGGCTGCGGCAAATAAGGTTAGTGTGACATCATTTCTGATTCACTTGGGTTGTCTCAAGCGCATTATTAGAGCTCACTGCTCCCTGATGGTGTATTGAGTGTCGAAAATGCGCGAAAAAGATTGGTTTCCTTATTCCCGCACAGCGCTACAGTTCATGATTGTGAGTTTTTCATGATCTGACCTGCTATGAGCTTGTGGTCGAAGTAAACCGACATTGAAACAATTCATTGATCCCGATTTTCATCGACTTTTGTCTTGCTGCTCATGTGTGTCGCATTTCAGGAGAAGAACAAGGCTGCACCACAAAAGATGAAGGCCCCAAAGCCAATGAAGGCTCAAGCTCCCCGAGTCGGCGGAAAACGTTAAACTTGGATAGCATGGGTTGTTTGTTGTTGCAAATAAATCTTGTTATCGTTTTATTTGTATGTAGCGCGTTTGGGGTCTGTCCTAATTTTATTAGCCTCGATACGCGTAATGCTGTAATAAAGTGAAATTTTGATGCAATCTTGTTACCCTTTACATGCCCATTACGAGATTTCGGCCACTCAGGTGTTTTTGAGAGTTGAGGTCTTTGAGGAGAATCAGTGGAAATTTAACACTCATGTGAGAATCAAGAAAATACCAGACGGTGCTGGGGTAGATGTGAGTACGGGGCGGGATCTCTACCTCCATCGGCCAATTGAGGAGGTCCCCTCTAGGTTTTGCCGATTGACCGAGAGGGGGGGGGGATAAACCCGCTCCCTACTTCTGTCTACCTCTGTACCGAAACACCTATAGGTAAAGGTTCTTGGGCCCAGAAAAATTGAAATTCATAATTCTTGTGGGATGTGGTTTTATCGGTTCAAAAATGGGCAGTGCCCTAGATCAAATCAGTCGAGTTTTGACCGAAAATCGAGAGGACGGAAATCGACTTCACCAACAATATTGAAAAAAAAAACAGCTCAAAACGAGCACAAAAAAGCCCTATACGGCCTTAAGCTTGAGTGGCGCTCACGCCACACCCACTCCTTTAACCGCTATCGATCTGTAGACAACTGAAAAACCAACTTTAGGGAAGCAATACATTTCATAATCCACTCCGCTCAACAAAACTTACCCCATTTGATAATCAGCTGCCTTCGCAAAGCTGGGTTTTTAGTTGTTCACTTTGTCAGTAGCCGGTGAGGGAGTGGGCGTGGCGTGAGCGTAACTTTCAAGTTTGGGGCTATTTTGTGCTTGTTCATAGCCGTTTTTTTTCAGCCTTATTGATGCAGTGAGCTCCGGACCTTTCAGGTTACGTTGAAAATCCGAAGATATGACCGTGGAGACTGCGTTTAACGGGAAGGGGGTGCTCCCATTTTCTTGTCGTTGGCCTGTTTCCTCTCCCTTGGTATGGACTTGCTTCGTCGGGAATGGGACTACGGCGAGGTTGTAGGTGTATGACCTCCAGGCTGAAGCTCTTGGGCTCCGTCCATACGTGGCGAGAGCGTGCGATTACGCAAAATCGATGGTCATCGTGGGCACACGATTCGCTAGCCGCTCACAGGCGCTCCTTCTCGCGCGCCCTCGCCCGCTCGCTTGCGCCAGGGCCACGAAGCAAGCAGCAAGTTTCAAGCTTACTGGCCCGTCACTAAAACAGGTGGCATTAAACCTGTATCAAAACCACTCCCCTTGTTTTTCATAATCCCACCACGGACGTTGAAAACCGTGGGAAATCATCAGCCGTTGCGACGATTTCAGCGATTGATCACCCGATCAAACGTTTTCAATCGAATCAACACGAGGCAGGGGTGTTTGCCTGTGTTAATTTGCAGGCAGCGTTGAGGAGCGTCGAGAGGCGCACAACAGCGGGAGCGCCCGCTCTCGTCACGATCGGGTGCGAGAGCGAGCGGGCGAGGGCGCGCGAGAAGGAGCGCCTGTGAGCGGCTAGCGAATCGTGTGCCCACGATGATCATCGATTTTGCGTAATCGCACGCTCTCGCCACGTATGGACGGAGCCTTAATGAGTACCTTTTTATGTCTTACGATGTTTTCGAAAGAAAGAAAAGCTGTAGGGTTATGCTGGATAATTTCCGAAATCGGAGCGACCCACCCCCACTGGCAGTTTTTTTTTTCTTAAAAATCCAGTTTCTTGCGACCCTCCCCCCCGAGGCAGTAGTCGTGCTCAAGCGTCTAAGGCCTATGGTATACTTTGTCGCTGTAATGAGCGACAGGCGTGCAATCTAACGCAAATCGTGACGGGACCCGCATCGGAGCAACGGCAACGGTCGTCGTAGGAACAGATGTCGCGTGTGGGTCGCAGCGACGTGTCGCGGAGGGCTGACATACTGCAACAGTGCCATAGCCTGTCGCTACCACTGTCGCCGTCGCTGTGCAGTGCACTGCGACAGCGACAGATTTAAAGGACGGGAGGCGGTCGCTGTCGCTGTGCAGAGCGACGCCACCGTGTGTCGCAAAAGTATACCATTCCCCTAAAACCTAAGCAATGCTACAATCCTTCCTTTTGATGACCAAAAATATCGAGAATTTTTAGCGATCCCTACCCAGCCTTCATTTTCGGGCCAAAATTTCTGTGACCCCTACCGCCTTTGCGAAATTTCGCAAACCTCCTTGATCCTGGGGTCAACGTCCAGGGTTTGACTCCACCTAACTTCTAAATGACGGTTCATGCTGGGCAAAGAGGATGCGTCCGAGATCAGGTTTTTGTTGTATTGCGGTGCTGTTGGTCAGAAGTTTTGTTCGAGGTCCGATTTCGGAATAGTGGTTGAGCATCGTGGGAAGCTTGTGTGGCGGTGTTGCATGCTGTCTTTTTTCTAAAAAAGACGGATCAGAATCGCAATCTAACCTCCCTGGTGGTCTCTCGCAGGGAGAGATAGTCTAGACACCTCATGATTAGGGGGACCGGAAGGTTATGACGTTTCTGTGGAGGGTTCAGAGGCGTGTTCAAGACATTGTGAGGTTGTAGTGACTTCTTTACCAAAAGATAATGGAATTACAACGTTTTTTTTTGTAATTTTGGGTCAAATTGTCAGCCTAGAGGTACACATCCGGTATTGCATGCTTTTTGAGTTTTGCTTGTGAAGTAACGCAACAGTTGCGACCAAAAACCTTAGCGATGTTTATCCAAATGCATTAGACATGCGTAAATGCCAAAGGTAGTTTTTCTTGTTCAAATCGGGTAATTTTGATCTTTCCGACTCGTATCGATCAGGAATGCCACCAACGTTAGACAACGAAGTTTTCAGGGCGGAAGTGGACGCAATTCCGTGTCAGACGAGCGATAAATTGTCAAATAGTCGTAAGCGACCTTGGTCAACCATCAAAGAATATTTGAAGAAGATTGGGATAGTAAGCTGAGCAGTATCCTCTGTAAAAAGCCGTAATTCTCACGACTTATGGCGCGGGCGATTCTGCTCCCTCCGTCTGTCATGCGCTCTCTAACTGTCTGACCGCCGCTCCGCACCA
This sequence comes from Aplectana chamaeleonis, assembly GCA_029168955.1. Lineage (NCBI taxonomy): Eukaryota > Metazoa > Nematoda > Chromadorea > Rhabditida > Cosmocercidae > Aplectana > Aplectana chamaeleonis. The sequence goes on from JAPDOI010000773.1 coordinate 169,088, forward strand.
GCACGCGTAGGAACTATGAGAAGTTCGCGGTTTTATAGCCTTTATATGTTTGTATTTAGCGTAAGAAAACGACATTAATTTCCGGTTCCCCTAGATTTGGAATGATGGCAGTTTTTCTCTAAAACTACCTATAATTTCTCGCAACTAATTCGGGTACAGGTGTAGACAGGGGTGGGGCTACTGCCTCCATGTGCCCATCGACAACGTTTAAGGGATGGAGAGACTCCTAACGATTGATCGATGGAGGGAATAGCCCTACCCCATACTCTTATCTACACTTGTACCTCATAAAGGACTATAGCCGCAGCCACAAAAGGAGAATTGCAAATGTTCACGAGCTTTAAGGGGTAGCGAAGCGTTTTGTGTGGAACCAGGTGGGTCTCGGCGATTGTTCCAACCAGTGAAATTGAGTAGTGCAAGTGGTCGATAGTTGCTGTGACCAGTAACCTGTTTGACTTGGGTGAACTTTCCGATTAAATTTACAATCTGTGAACATTGAACCGCAATAGCTGGAGGTGCGACTTCATTTGAGCTGAGGTCTGTTCAGGGTTTTCCCGTTATTGGCTTTTTATACACTTCCGAATCATTTTTTTCTCTTCTTGTACATTGATTCGACTTGAAGATTCGTAAAAGACCAAGATTTGTTCTCTGTTTTGTTTTCAGGTGATGGAAACCAAATGCGTTCTCAACGGTGTGATACTGGGATGGTTTTTCGCATTATGGTTGGGAGCCCGCCTGATGGATGTCAGTGTTCCCCTCACCTCCATTCCTGGTCCACGCCTCAGGGAATCTATAGAAACGGCTGGGTTTCATTGTCCTTATTCGCTGGATGTAGAGCAGTACTGGCGAAAGGGACCGAGAGAACACGTCACTAGTAAGTTTTTATTTAGCCTGAGAACACGGTCCGGTCAAATTTTGACTATGTATTTCAATACTTTGGTATCACTATTTCCTAGACCAACGGGTCACTATTTCCTAGTTTCAAGGTGGTTGAGATAGAATAATGGGACGGACGCCTCCCTCTCCATCGCTCTAGCGGCTAATCGACACCGGCTTGGAGGGTGGATGGACCTCCGCCTATCGGTCTTTCTTCTTCTTCTTTGCAGCCACATAGAGGGTTTTGTCATAGGCGGAGGAACTGGGCGACCAGTAGTGGATTCGTCCATAGGTCCATTGGTGTCAGCGTGGTAGGTCTCTCCGGACAGTTGAATAAATGTGCGGTATCATGGCCGACGGTACCGCAGTCCGAGCACACATCAGATTTGCTGCTGTCAATCTTGCTGACATAAGACATTAGCATTGTAGAGTGACCAAAGCGTAATGATGCGAGCGTGCATCTCGCCCTTCTTCCGAGTTGAGACTCTGAGGTGCAGACGGGGGGCGGTGTATCTCCCAGTATAGGATTTATGGCCGCCTTCATAAGATGACACCGTACGAACTTGGTGTGCTCCCCGCGCAAAAGACGGAGTCGTTCTTGCTGTGAGTCGTGCCATCTTTGCAAATTGACTTTGTTTGGAGCATCGGCGAATGGCTTTCTCATACTTCTCTCTCTCACGGGGTTTGGCACTCTCCACGACGGGTGATTTGGTTGCTTTATAATGTTAATGCGGAATTGCTGGGCCTGGAGCTGACAGTGCTCCTTCACTGGTAATAGACGGGTCTCAGCATGCAGGTGCTCGATTGGGGAACTCCTTGCACATCCGGTGGCGATACGGAGAGCAGCATTTTGTACTCGTTGCATCTTTGTCCAGGAGGATTCTGAGACGAGATGCTGCCAAACCGGTGCGGCGTACTCCAGGGCGGGCTGAAGAATTGCCTTATACGTTGTGAGTATAGTCTTCTTGCTGCTACCCCCACGAAGTGCCGCCCAGGGCCCTGAGAACGTTGAGCTTAGCTTTACGACTGCCTGCTTCTGCTCGGTATTCTTATGAAACTTGAGTGAAGGATCGAGCACAAGACCGAGCAGCTTTGGAAAGCGAGCAGCAGGCAAACGGTCTCCATCCCACACGACATCCGGATGAGTGCTGTGCTCGGATGGGTCCGTCGTAAGAACGGACACTGACGACTTGGCTGCAGAGATCCTTAGCATCTTGCGGTCGAAAAAGCTCTTCAAAGTGATCAGGTACTCGTTGATCTTATTGGCGGCCACCTGTAAGTCCCGATCTCGACACATGATTGTTATGTCATCAGCATACGCGACGACCTTGATGTCTTGTGGAGGCTCAGGCATATCTTCGAGGTACAGACTGAAGAGGGCTGGCGATAGAACTCCGCCCTGAGGGACTCCAGCTGCCATAGGAATACTGTTGGAGACATGGTTCTGAAACATGACTCTTGCCCGTCGACCTTTAATAAAGGCCGATATCTAGCGCTTCTGCCAAGATGGTATTGACGACTCCAGTATGTTGCTTGCCAGGACTCCAAGGTTAACCGTATCAAGTGCCTTGGTGAGATCCAACGCAACAGCTACAGTTCTCAATGGCTTGTTAAAGTTGAACCCGTCGATAGCATAGCTGGTAATTTCTGGCAACGCCGTAGTTGTGGAATGTAGCCTTCTGAACCCATGTTGAAACAACTGCTTCTCGCTGTGCTCCGCTAGATCCTTGACAATGAGCTTTTCGGCCACCTTGGCGAAAGGTGACATCAAGCTAATAGGACGATATCCCTTTACTGATGACTGAGGTTTGCCAGGCTTGGGCAACGGGATGACGTTGGCTGCCTTCCAGTTTGCGGAATAGTGCAAGAGCTGAACGAAGTGTTAATCATATCAACGATGAGCGGAAGGATCTCAGTCGGGAGTTTCTTCAGTACAGCAGGACAAATGCCGTCCGGACCGACAGCTTTGGAGTTCCGCATGTCCTTTATAATCTTCTCTACTTGCGCCACAGTGTACGCTTCGGCCGTGCTCATGAGCGGGAGGCGGCACAGCTCTCTTACTGTCACTCTATTTTGCGGACCTCGTCTTGTACTCGTGACAAAGAAACTTTTACCGAGAGAGTAGGCGGCTTCCTTTCCTGACTCGAAAACGTTATTACCGAACTCAATAGTGGAGATGGTGGCTGGCAAGCTCTTTCCCGATAGTTTCCGAAGCACCTTCTAAGTAGCTCCACTGTCCGTCTTGAAATTCATCTGTTCTGTGAATTTTTCCCACAGTTCCTTCTTGTGCTGGTCGAGATCTTTTCTGATCTCACCATCCAGCTGAGCGACGACAGGGTCTAGATGGTCAACTGCTCTTCTGGCATCTCTAGTCCTGATTTTCTGAAGAATTTCTCTGGTGACGTTTGCATAGAACGTCTTAACTCGGCCAACAGGGATAGCCGCCTTCATGGCCCTGCGAATTGCATCAGACAAGTGATGCTCCTTCTGGTGCACATTGCCATTCCACGGGTAATAAGCCGCTAGGCGTAGCGCAACCTCACTGAACAGGCACCAGTCTGCTCGGCCTAAATTGAGATAAGAACGTTGACGAACACCGGAGTAAGGAGCAAGAGAATTTGAGAGATCGATGTGCACAAAGACGGGAACATGATCACTGGACAGTGTTGTTGAGGTAGACCATGAGCAGGCGTTGGAAGAGTTGGAAGATACAGGAGTTATGTCTGGGCTAGAAGATCGGCCGTTGGCAGGGAGACGAGTGGGCTGATCATCGTTTAAGATGACCAGATCGCACTCTTCAGCCCATTCTTCGACTTCTTCTCCTCTAGCATCAGAACCAAGAGACGAGCAGAAGGTGTGGGCATTAAAGTCGCCCGCGAAAACAACATGATGAGAGGGAATAGTCGTTGAGTTGTTTTTGAGAAGAGGAATGGGATTGTAGGAGGAGGGGCATGAGGTGGTAGGGGGAATATAGATGTTGAACAGAGAAAGGGGAGTTTTAAGGGGGAGATGGATTGAAAGGTACTCGAGAGTACCATCCGTGGGGGTGTTTGGTATGAGGTGGGAGGGGAGAGAAGATAAAACGAAGGTTGAAACTCCTCCGCCAAGAGCTGACCTAGGAGCATGGAAGGCAGTGTAGCCCGGGATATTAGGATGAGGATAGGTAGGGGATGGAGAGAGCTTGGTTCGTTGAACCATGATCACGTCTGGATGGTAAGTACGTGTGAAGAGAGAGAGCTCAGAAAGTTTGGCACGAAGGCCGTTGAGATTGATATGTACAATGGAAAGGGGGCGATTTGAGGAAGAGGAATCAGAGTTGGTAGGTGAAGAGCATAAAACACAACAAAAAGCAGAGTTATGATGCCTCACAGAGCTGAGACCCGAACAGGAGAGATGCACCCACCTTTGGCATCCGAAGCACTGGACGCTTGTTTTCCTCCAGTTAACATCATTGCCGCACGTGGCGCATAGATACTTCTGAGCGGTTCCAGGATTCCTCTCCACGCCGACCCTTAGCAGGAGAATCCGAAGAAGAGACGCGGCCGGCCAGCACCTCTCCCATGACAAAAATCCTCTCCGCGAAGGGGGTGACGTCGGTTTGCATAGAGGTGATCTTCTTTCCTCCACTTTGCCACGGCGTGAACGTACGACATCTCGGCAGCACCTATCGGTCTCCATACTCTTACCTCCACCAGTATCTAAATTCATAGAAATCTGTGTCAGAGCTCAATGTTGTATGGGTGAGAATAGCTGATCCTACCTTTCCCTGATATCAACCGTTGTTGGCTACAGATCCAGTGGGAAATGTCAAAATTGAAAATATGACCGGACCCCGTCTCTAGTTTCCTGTTTTGTTTGAGGTCATGAAGTCATTCCTTACAGTCGAAGGCGGAAAAGGAACATTCTTCCTGTTCAGGGAGAAAATAGCTACATTATTCAGGAATTCAAGGTCAGCTCCGTTTTTTCCTTCTTTTCTCTGCCACCACGTTATTTTTTTTTGCTTGAAAACTTGACATGCGTCGAAAGCCAGCGCGTTTATTTTTCCCTGATTCGTAGTGCGACTTTCTGCGGATTTTCCGGGGTAGTATTCCACAGTCTCTGGATGGCAGAGATGCAGGCAGCTAGCGAACTGCGCGAGCGGGCGCGTATTCGCGTTCATCGATTAATGTGCTTCTCAGGTACCCACTTTGATGACCCACAGAGCGTTGGCAGCTGGGCCGCGAGCTCTGTCCGCGAGGCGCCCTTTTTTGGCATCTTTCATAGTCTTCGCAGTTATCGCGGCGAGCGGAGATGAGCGGCGAACTATGAAACTTTTCACCGCGCATCACGCGCGGGAAACAATTTTGAAATCTCCGGCGGCACCGCCAGGGCGGTACCGGTTAAAATTGGGTCCAAGCTGTGACGTGCACTGAAATTCCTGGCTTGCATTTGCGCATGCGGTAGCGTAGGGTGGTCTCAAAATTATTGATGTTGAAGTGGGCTTAAACTAAGAAGCGGGTATTGATTCAACTGGTGAAATCGCCATGGTGGTTTGGGCGGTGCCGCTGCGTCTGTGTTGGATTGGCGGCACGCGTATGCCGCGCAGTGAGAACTTTCATAGTCTACCGCGCGTGCCGCGCTTAAGGTGAGGACTATGAAAGATGTCTAACGGCGCAAACCCCCAGCGTTGCCTTGCGCTCAGAGTTAGCTATGGTCACTGCTTCAGCGGTCAAAATCATGCACACCAACCGACCGAATTAGAGATGGCTTGGCATGTCATGTAAGCAGCCGTGGCGTGTTTTGGGGTGTGCGGGCGAGCCCCTATCACGCGGCACATGTGTATCGCATGCAGCATGGCTCGCCGCTGGCGGACACTTTCAAAATAAGGAGCGCGGGCCGTCAATTTCGTCTAGAAGGATGCGGGCCACCCCTCTGAATTTTCTGAGTAATGGGAGTTGGGTTAAACAGCTGGTAGCGTCCAGCTCATCCGAGCAGATCAATCAGTTACGGCATATATGAGACCGCACGCGCTGGCTGCTGGATTTCCACACCTCTGCTAATTCTCTTGCAGTGGGCAATCAAACGTTCTGGGGTGGGATAGGCTTCACTGGACTCCGCTCTGGTATGATTCTTTGGACTCATTCTGCACTATTTTGTAGAGCCCAGAAAATTCTTAAAGTTTCGATCATAATGGCGAATAGTTTAGTGAAGAGGCTACCTTTATTCTAATACGCGTTTTCCTTTCAATATGTGTTTATTGCAGGGATGTACCAGCAGTGGTGCAGTGGTTTCTCATTCAAATTCGGGTAGATCATCTGCTTATTGAAGTGTTTCTGTGCGAGCATGTTTGGGTGAGTTTCCTTCGTTATCGGGGTGGTTGAACTCGTGTTCTATGACAGAAATCATCATTGAATATGTTCAGTTTATCTCTGGCAGCGTTCATAGCCTGCGCACCCAAAATCGATAGGCATTGATTACGTATCAGCCGGTGCATGTTGACGTCATCCGCGGCACGCCGACGCCTGCCTTGATGCGCTCCTCATCTTGTTCGCAGATAATCCGACAATAGACTGTTTTAAAAATAATCGAGCTCATTTCTTACTCGTTTTAGTGAGCAGCAGCGGTGAGCGGCTCGCAGTGGAAGCAGGCATGCCCGTTTGATATGGACAGAGTCTAGGCTCCATACGTGTAACCTCATCCACTGAAAAAGAAAAATTCACTCTTTGAAAAAATCGCATTCTGCTGTGCAGACCTAGGGTATGCATGCTGCACTCTTCTCATCTCCTTGTCTCGGTCACCGGCTGTCTTTTTGAATGTTTACACAAGGTGCTGAGTTGATCGCAAAACGCTTGGCTCCGGGCGAGATTGAACCAGCATATTCCCTTTCCGGGGGAGCGCCTTATCGCACTGCACCACCGAAGCCCCAGCGCCGCTCTCACTCAACTGCTCGGTAAATCTTCACCGAAGCAATCATCCTTTCACCCGCATAACGGGATGAAACAGGAATACCGTCAGAGACTATCTAACAGTCGTAGACCTGTCAAGATGATGCCCTAGTTAAGTCTTACACGATTTTTGGTTGTTTTTCCGAGCAGTTGAGTGAGAGCGGCGCTGGGGCTTCGGTGGTGCAGTGCGATAAGGCGCTCCCCCGGAAAGGGAATATGCTGGTTCAATCTTGCCCGGAGCCAAGCGTTTTGCGATCAACTCAGCACCTTGTGTAAACATACCATAACGTGCACTGCGACGTTGAACTGCAGTTACGGCAAAAAACAACCAAAAATCATGTAAGACTTAACTAGGGCATCATCTTGACAGGTCTACGACTGTTAGATAGTCTCTGACGGTATTCCTGTTTCATCCCGTTATGCGGGTGAAAGGATGATTGCTTTGGTGAAGATTTACCGAGCAGTTGAGTGAGAGCGGCGCTGGGGCTTCGGTGGTGCAGTGCGATAAGGCGCTCCCCCGGAAAGGGAATATGCTGGTTCAATCTCGCCCGGAGCCGAGCGTTTTGCGATCAACTCAGCACCTTGTGTAAACATACCATAACGTGCACTGCGACGTTGAACTGCAGTTACGGCAAAAAACAACCAAAAATCGTGTAAGACCTAACTAGGGCATCATCTTGACAGGTCTACGACTGTTAGATAGTCTCTGACGGTATTCCTGTTTCATCCCGTTATGCGGGTGAAAGGATGATTGCTTCGGTGAAGATTTACCGAGCAGTTGAGTGAGAGAGGCGCTGGGGCTTCGGTGGTGCAGTGCGATAAGGCGCTCCTCCGGAAAGGGAATATGCTGGTTCAATCTCGCCCGGAGCCAAGTGTTTTGCGATAAACTCAGCTTCTTGTGTAAACATACCATAACGTGCACTGCGACGTTGAACTGCAGTTACGGCAAAAAACAATCAAAAATCGTGTCTTTTTGAAGCCCATTTCACAGTTTACCGGACGATGCCATGCGTCACGTTGTGGAATAGGGCTGCGACATCGTTGAGTTCCGCTGTGCGACGCGGATGACCGACGTCGGTGCGAAATGTCTTCGTAGATGGTAGGGTGATCGCTATTATCGGTTGCACTATCATTACTGTGAAAGGGGGGTGAAGTCTGTATTCCACTATGTGGACGTTGCTCCAAAAAGTGTTTTATCTAGTGGTTTTATCCATTTTTAGATATGTTGCAATAGCTTTACGCCAAGCTCGACTTGTTCAGATCAGGTCGAAAGCTTCTCAAATTTGATCGCACTTCTCAGAGTTTTTTTTTGTTTGTGTAACGCATGCAGGTCTCCTACAGTTGACACATTTGTGTGTGTTGAAACTCGTATTTTTCATTGATTAAAATGAGCAAAGTTTTTATATGACCCGAAAATTTTCATTTAAACGTGAAAATGGTATCAGCTGACTTGTCCAGGGGTGATGGCCGACGTCGTTCGACACGTCATTAGATAGGGCTGCGACGTCGTTTGGTGTCGGATGGCCGACCTCGCGCTGCGGCGTTCAACGTTGGTGCGACAATTATATGTTGACATATTGGAGTGTGGCGTGGGGTCGAAGTGTTCGATATTATTGATTGCTCTGTCATAGTTGTTGTGCAAGCCGCATCTCCTCACCGTGCGCTACGTCGGATGACGAAAAAGTGTGAAAGGGGCTTATGGGATAGATTAGGCTAATCAGCAGAGCGTGCCCAGTCTAAAACTTCACTGCATGTATGCCGGGACGCGTCCGCTCGCGTGGCCACAGGTAGGCAGCGCATACTCCACATGAAGCGCTACTCACTTTCTACCATGCAGCGCACGCTCTACAGGAAGCGCGACTCACGTAGTACCGCTCGGCCCACCGCACGCTCCACGTGAAGCGCCACTGACTTTTCACCACCAGGCGCACGTTCCTCATGGCGCGCTACTCATTTTCTACCACGCGGCGCACCATCCAGATGAAGCGCCACTTTTTTCTACCACGCGGCCCGCGCTCTAAAGTAAGGGCATATGATTTTCTAGGACACAGCACGGCTCCACATGAAGCACTGTTAACTTTCTGCCACGAGGAACCCACTCTACATTCGTTGCTACTCATCTTCTACCACGCGTTGCACATCCACATGAAGCGCTACTCACTTTCTGCGACGCGGCGCACGCTTTACATGAAGCGTTACCAACTTTCCACCACCTCACTTCGCGGCCGTTTTTACCGATTTCTGACCCTTTTCGTTGCTTTCCTCGGCCTCATCCCCTTCAGCATCTACCCGTGTAGTGTTTCAAACTGAAAAGTCAAAAACGAGATTTATCTTGAAGACTGCTTTTAAATACTACCGGAGGCGACCTCCAGGTTGTCCGATGCAACGTTCGTTCATCACGCTGCACACGCACTTGAAGATTGCTGGCTTCCTCGAGAAGGCACCGCTAGATTTCAAGTAATGGCGTTTTCTTCTGCCCAACGCAGTGTAAGTGACGGCGAATGGGGATCGCAGTGTTCCAACGCTACGAAGACCTGGCGACAAAGGCAGCGAGCTGCAAGCAGTAACGGTAGGAAAGATTTTAATCGCCGGCATCACGTGCTACAATAGATGCGGCAATAGGAATATGTCGCGTCCTATGTGTGACGCTCGGCGTCAAATTGTATGTCACTGCTATTCTGTAGAGCCCTTGTGGCGCATTGTCGGCGAAATTGGCGTCAGTGAACCAAAGACGAGGGAGTGGGGCAAAAGCTGACGAAAAACAATTCCACGTCCATCACACTAGTATTGGCTTCGGCACATCATTCAAGCACCATCTGAAGTTTGGCGCTGAAAATTGTGTCTTGAGAAAGTCATCGTTTAAAGCAGAAGAAGTTGCACATTTACGGACGAAAAATGGGCGGTCGCTTGTAGATCAATATGCACGAAACTCAACTTTGCAACAAAACCGACATGAATAAATATAAGCTGTTTTGTTGCGACCAGTATCGGTGTTGATCTCAAACGGACAACTTTACTTGCGGTCTCTAACTGGACAACACCGTGTGAAGTATATGTTCGAATTTGAAGAGCTATTGCATTTGTGTGATCGACTAAGTAATGTGGAATGGCGAACACTCTGGAAGTTCCGTCTTCTAGTGTCTTATCTAAAAGCTCAAAAAAGCTGCCGTATAAAGCTATCTATGGCTTGTTTTCAGTCGTCCTTCCGCAATTTTTGGTGCAATAAACCCCGCTACATTTGATTTTCGGTGAGATATCGAATACAGTTTTTATCGTGAATGCTGTCTTCGAGTCATTATTCGATCTCCGGAGTGATTTTCGAGGTCGTTGTCCTCTCGATGGCGCAGATTTGAGGAACAAACTTTGTAAATGAACTGGACCGAGCCCATGTGTCAGACAGACCGTGCACAGCGAAGATGCGATTCTTTGCCTGCACGACGCCCTCAAGATTTAAAAAGTGTAGTATTTTTTGAGACAAGTGGTTGTTCGCTTGGCATTACTTTAGCCTTACTTATCACAAGGTTGCTGAGCTGAATACAAAACTCAGGTGTCAGACAGGAATCGAACCCGCATCGCATCGCTTTCCGGGCGAGTGTTACCATTACAGTACCGACACCGCTCTGCATTCCTCAGCTAATCTACACGTGATCTGTGTAGACTCAACAACAATCACCCGTCAACTTTTATGATCTGGTAAGAACAAATATGATTGCGGTTGTGCCTACACAGTTCATGTGTAAATTAGCTGAGGAATGCAGAGCGGTGTCGGTAGTGTAATGGTTACACTCTCGCCCGTAAAACGATGCGATGCGGGTTCGATTCCTGCCTAACGCCTAAGTTTTGTATTCAACTCAGCAACCTTGTGATATCTTGTGATTATATATGTACCATGCTATGAAAAGGCATTAAATATTCAAAAACATCAAAATATAGCCTTCGTATTGATTTCTCATCTATTTTCTTTTATCTCAGTTGACCATACTTGGTGCGGCTGTGGCTTGTGCAATATCGCGAGTGCTTGTGTTCGATCCGTTCATCTCGTTAAAGAACGCGCCTCGTGAATACGTCGAGGAGATTAAATCGAACGAGATGACATGTATGACTCACATGATGAGGTAAGACATATTTACGCTTTCATTGAAACGTTTGCGGAACGCTGAAAGAATTATTCCATAAAATGAAAAAAACTTCGCCATCACCGAGGCCCGTTAACATTTGATTGCGGACGATATGGCGCAAATGCTTGCGGATTCTTTGATTTGAAACTCGGGTCAGTTAAAGTCATCGGTTCTCACAAAACCGCTAGGATGAAAGCGCGCGAGGTCGCGTTCTCGCGTCTTTAGCATTCTTCAAAAACTCTCTCTAAATTAATTTTCTTTGGAACTTGAAGTTTATTTAATGTCCTGGTGAAAAGGGCTATCCAGCGGTATGATAATTGCTGGGATTCAAGTTTAAACAAAATAATTTGGGACGAAATCTTCGGTGTGTCATACAACATGCAAATATAGTGCGAGGCTGTACCACGCTATGTATAATGTAGAACGGTCTGGAAATCGTATTCCGAACTTGTTTGTTCAAATTTAAACCCTACCAAACACTGTATAGTTGAATAGCCCTCCTCATCTGGATCCTAAAATACTTTTTAGATCTGAAAAAAGTTGGTTTTGAAGCAAATTAAAGAATAAAAAGGACGTGAAGACGGGTTCGCGCGTGCCTTTGATCAAATCCTATGTGCGGTGGTGTATTTGTCTCAGCGTCTCGCGAAGAAGGAATGTTTTGAAGAAATCGTAATTCAGAAATCGTGATACTTCAATAATGTATGAATTGAATCGGGTTTAATTAAAATTAATAAGAGCCTGTGCCACATGTAAACGTAAACATGTAAACGAACACATGCGATAAAAACACAAAAACAATCAACACAGTCTTCAGATATCATTTTCGGACCACGGATAACGCTCCAGTGCTTTTTCGTAGGTGGATGAGTTCCCAGCGGCAAGCCCTTACCAGAGAAGCTTATTGAACTCGGTACCTGCTGCAAATATCTAGTTTTGATATAATTTCACATCCTGACTCGATGCGAGTAAGGCAAGTTCCACAGGGCCACGCCCGGTCATAGACCGCCTCTGAATGAATGAACGTATTGCTACTCACACATTTGGGGGGAAGTTCCCGAGGACAATAGACCTGTTTTGGTCGTTATCACTCGGTTGGGGGAGAGGGGCGAGACGTCCCCCCGGAGGGGGACGTCTCGCTCCTCTCCCCTCGAATTATGCACAACGATAAGGCGTTCGAAACAGTCAACTCGGGGGGAGAACAAGGGGAAGTTCGCTTCACGGTTGTTCCCATGGCCTCCCCCCGAACATGATGAACGCGAAAACAAAGCCGCAGCGTATACGGTGATGCAGACGGGCTAGTCGCGAGGTGGTCTTGCACTTCGCAAGTTGAGGGGGTAGATCTCCCACTCAAGGACTATGTAAGGCATCCTCTGCCTGGTTTTCAGAGGAGCTATTAAGCTTCTCCATAACCTTTAGTCAGAGGTGAACATTTTTGGACCGATCGCAGTTTTTCAGGAACAGGAGACTGTCGAAAGCAGCGAGTTCTAGCAAGCTGATTTTCGATCAATCATTGAACAATGGAAAGATCAGCAGTCCGAAGGTCGCGGGAAGACCTGCAGTCGGGAGAATAAGAGAACTCCTGCTGTGGGAACTTCCCGCATTACTCTGCTGTCGAGACGTCCCCTTCGCCTCCCCCCGATTCGGGGGAAGTTCCCCAGTTGTTTCGAGGGAAGTTCTGCTGTCTTTCTCAGGAACTTCCCCACGAATATCTGAGTACAATACCGATCCCACCAAAGATGATCCTGTACAACATTATCAGTTTCCTTCCACTGTATGTCAAAGGCAGGCAGGATACAGACTCAACAATGATTTGAATTTTAGGACACGAGTCGAATTCCTGGAGTAGTTCGTATTCGAAAATGACGAAAAAACCCGAATAATTTCGCTTAAAATGGATAAATAACGGTTCTTTCCGTATTTGTCCGAAAAAGGATGAGTTACACCGCAGTGGCCAGAATAGGCAAACTAGCGACAAATTGATTGTGTTAACGACGCTAATACACGCGTGCGACCTTTATCAAAGCGCTTACGCCGTAAGTAGCGTCGAAAACGATCCAAAATGACTGTATTTTTGCATTGAATTTGAGGCTTTCTGTATTGATGGGCGGAGCACATAATGCAAGTGGGCAGAGAAAGAATGTTATCCTGACCCAATATGACTTAAAGACGGTAATCTTGACATGTTCTTGGTGCTTTCGACGGCGTGAGCGCTGTAGTAGGAGCCATTTGACTCTTTTGACGCTGCTATCTCAACCACTTTTGCGTGCGTTTATGCTGTATTTGAAGTCGTGAGTACTAGGTTTGCATTTCTATCCAACACCTCGGTAGGGGCGGTATACCACCCCTATCGAAGGGGTGGCATGCCGCTCCCTATCGTGGTGTTGGACCCAGTCCCTCGATATTCGCGTGACTCCGCCCCTAATCAGGGTTGGGATCCCGCCCTTATTGAGGGGCAGGCTAAACCCCCTCTTGGTAACGGTAGGATCACGTGATGTTGCGAGTGAGATGGGAGTGTGGCAAAAGTTTTGCACATCATCGCCATGTAATCCCTTCGAATCGACCAAGTGCTACTCGGAGCAGCACGTGCGGCTGTTCAAGAGCCTTTAAATTCGACGAGAAATCAGGTTAGAAAACCTATCGTGGCCGAATCCGACTCCCCCTAGTGTCTAAGTGGTAACCTAATTTTTAAGCTAGGTAACACCGCGACGCACTAATCCAATTCTACGCGTGTGGGGCTAGGACGTAGTTATACGCCAGCGGAATGAAAACGTCTCGCGATGACATTGCCGCCGCTTGCCGCGTGGGTCAGGGACTCATCTGCAATGTTGCTTCTTTTACGTCTTTGACGCAATATTGCGGACCAAAAATTCCCGGGCGTCTCAATTGTTTTTTATTGATATTTCACGCTCCTGTCACTTTTTTTATTGCAAAAAGTCACTAGAAATCTATTGCTCCTGTCATAGCAGTGCTTGTTATGTCGTTTTGGTGGTATTTTAACAAGTTTAGATCTGAAAAATAATCAGCTGATGGAAATTGGCAAATTTCCAACGGGGTAGGTCTCTCAAGGATACAGTATACAGTGCCACGGCGTGTATAACTGCTTGGTGCGGGTTTGCTTTGCGTTTTCCTGGGACAACGCTTCTTTTTGGCATGCCTCAGCACACTTAGTACGCTCATAAGTAGTAGGTGTCTTGCTATTTCCGCAGCGTCTCGCTGGTGTGTAACTACGGTGGTTTGATAGACTTGTGCTCCTCATTTACACACAAATAGGAACTTATAAGGAATCATTATCATCAATTTTCATGCCAACCAAACACAAAATAATCTTTTTCAAAGGAGTCATTAAAGGCAGTGCTCGCGATGAATATCATATTCGAGTTCGACACAAAAATGGGGTTGTTTGGTCGTGAGCTATCGAATAGTGAAGGAACAGCAAAGAAAAGCGCTCAGATTAAGCTAAAATAGCGGTTTCTAACTTTTGCGTATAGGCTCAGAGTGCGGACGCGATTACGCGCCCTGCTAGTTTCCGCAAGCGCGCGCTATTGGCGAAATGTGCGTGAATCGATCAGGTTGGGCGTGGCGGACGATTTGCCATTGAAAACATCCGCGTCGCCACAAGCTCGTCAGAAGGGGGGGGGCGGGGCCTCCTAAGCTGGCGTATTGGGCTAACGAAATCTTCACTTAGCGGCCGTTCTATCGATTTGAGGCCCTCTTTCGCTGCTTTATTCGACCCTAAAAACTCAAAAAAAAACACGAGGTTTATCGTGAACACTGCCTTTAATGGAACATAATGTTTTCTCAGGGTGGGTGTAAACTTTTGACACTGATTGTTTCCTTCAGATTTCGCACGGAAATGAAATTACTCGTCTAAAATGTTCACTCCTAGGTGCTCCAGGGGTGTTCAGTATGCTGAAAACGTTTTTGTATATTTCAGAGTAGGAAATTCTCAAATAACTCTTAGAACACCTGAATTTGCTGTGGGCGTTTAGTTATGACGGGCACTGTACACGATTGACCGATTCAAACGCATGCTGACCGTGACAACTGTTGGACAGCAAGTTGTAGAAAAACTGAAGCTGCCGCTCTGTGGGACCATGCTCAATCAAAATTATAGTGTTTTCTACGGTTTAAAACCTAGCCCCTTGAAGGTTCACGTGTTGTTTGTGTGTCCATCGGATGTGCTCCGGTTCTTTCTGCAGTTGCACCAGGTGACTGTTTTGCGCGCTGCGACCATAGATAAGATGCTATTGACCTCAAGGGAGGAGCGGCATTCCATTATCTGCCAGGAAAACCGTGGTCATATGGGAATTGCTTATCTGAATCTTAATCTAGTTGATTTCATGGTGTCTTGTCTTACGTCGTTGGACGTCCCGATCGGAGAATTATCAGTCTAAGCCTGGTCGCCACGCATTATTGGAAGTAGCTTTCGCCTTCTTTGCTGTGATTTCTGGGTAAGAAATCACATTTTGACGTGAATTTCGATTTGAAATGAAAGAAAATAGAAAAGCTAAAATAGAAAGAAAAATTATTCTAAGTTGCGGGAGTAGTCTGTGCAAGAGTTGGATAGAATTGGAGTTGACCTATTTTTCCACCTAATCGCTCTTTGTTTATGTATACCTTATAACGGTGAAAGGTGCAGACACTTGAGAAATCCAAGAAGTGAAGGGAAACAATGTTCTCATGTAAGATTTCGGAAAAAGTCATTGTTTTCCCTTCCATGCAAAGATCTTTCGTACTGTTGCGTAATAAAGCCTTATCTAGCGCAACGACCTTGTACGGAATTCCAATAAACATTGATAAGCAAGTCCTTAAAATAGCCCTACATATTTCTGTTTTAGCACAATATCGAGGTATTTACTCAGTGAATACCAATCATTATGCAAACTGAAGAACTGCCTGTCGGGAGTTGTGTAAGCAATGGAGGCGTTAGATAAAAACAAGGGTTTCCCAAACAGATGAATAATTGGCTCATAGCTATGATATCAGGAAACGGAAATGATGAGTGGAAGCTTTGGGAACCTTTTTTCAGAGCAAGGAAGGACACTAATCATCTTCAAAGCGTTAGAAGGTTTTGAAAGCAGTGCGAAATTAGGTAAAAATCTGGAAAAGTATGCAAAGCTAGGGCTGAAATGAGTTGATTTCCAGCAGGAGTACATTCAAGGACTAGAACTTGGACAAACGTGCGGAACTGCGGTGTCAGGTCATTCATGCTACAACGCCACAACAGCGCTTCACGCGCCCGCGTTTAGGAGTTTGAATAGCCCCTAAGTAACCGAAAATGCTTTTCTAGTAGGTTTTGGAGCGCTGACTTTCTACTACGGTTTTTGTTTCTAGAGCTCGGTTCATTAAAGGGGAAATAATTGTTGTGACAACCCTCCGCCGACCTGTGAAAAGAGTGGGTTACGCCGAGGACATACTTCACGCGACGCGTGTAGCTATGACGTCCGAATGGTTTCGAATCGAATATTCCTTGTATTGGCCATTCGAATGCCTATTCGGATTTGGAAAATTCAAAATAGCATCGTTCGAATGTACCCCGAAAATTGATGCCATTCAAATATTTTCCGATATTCGGCGCTGAGAAAGGAACCATTCGAATTTATTCGATATTCGAAGCATTTTATTTGAATAAGCGTTCGAATAATTTTAAAAGGTTCCGAATAGCCTTGCTCCGACGTCGCTGTTTATGGGTTACGGTAGAGGACCCATTTGGCCTAGTCGCTTTGATACATTTTAGAATTATTTGGTGCGCCTCATCCAGCAGATTTCAAAATTCTGAGCTTCAAAAATCTAAATTGGAGTCGAACGAGCAGTGCATCCCCGATTAACGCTGAGAATTTCAATATCCATAGCGACTAGAAATTCGATCGCGCGCGGCGATCTACCGTTGCAGCTCCGTTTATTAACCAGACTAAATTTATTACATGAACTCTTCAATACCGGTAATATTTTTGTGTTTTCTGCAAAAAAAAAACGCAGAAAAGGGTTTTTCGCCCTGTGGTCGTAACTCTGTTCATGATCGTCTATTTTGGAATCTAAAAAGACATTTGGAAAGAGAATCGGGAGATCTCTCTTTATCTCTCTCTCAATATTCTGTTTGTCATACTTTTGTACGAAGAAAAAGACGTGGCGACATGGGCACACTCGCTCATCCCTGCTCTAAGGCCTCTTTCGTAGTCCTCACCACAAGCGCGGCACGCGGGAAGCGCGGTGGACTATAAAAGTTCTTACAGCGCCGCACGCGCGGTAAGAACTTACATAGTCCATCAGCACTGCCATAGCGCGCCGCCCGAACCGCCGTGGCGGTTTTACCGTTTCAATCAGTAATTGCTTCTCGATTTCATTCCACTCCAACATAAATGATTCTGGAACTATCCTGCGCTGCCGCATACGCAAATGCAAGCCAGGATTTTCTGTGCTTGTCACAGTTAAGGCCCGACTTTTACCCGCACCGCCATAGCGGTACCGCCGGAGATTTCATAGAGGCTTCCCGCTCGTCCCGCGCGGTGAAAAGTTTCATAGTTCATAGCTCGTCACGCGCGTTCCGCGCTTGCTGTAAGGACTATGAAAGAGGCCTAAGGGGGGCTAAGGGGCCGAATAGAGTCTCGCCGCGCAAAGGCGCGGCAGCATGGTGTGCAGCCGTATCGATCAAGCGGCGCCGCGAGGCGGCGCGGCGGGTCGATTAGACTAGGTCAGGGCCGAATCTGGCAGCGGCCGCCGCCGGCGGCTGCCGCTTGGCCAGGCGCCGCCGCTTTGCAACCCCGAGCGGTGCGGCGAAGTGGCGCGGCGACAGTAGACGGTCGAGCCCACTTTCCATGATTGAGTGGTCAAATATATATGTTTGTGAGGTAAATTTCTGTTTACCGGTGTACTTAGATCAAGTTCACTTCTAGTCATATGATTTTGGGCTCGTGAAACCTGATTTCTGAAGAGTTTCAAAGATTTTGACACCAATTCAAGGGCTATTTTCACTAAACTTCGAATTCGAAAATATCCACGTAACTTTTGAACAACGTCTGTCTACATTTCCATTTCAGAAACTTATTTTCAGCTGGAAGCAGATCTTCTATGAATACCTAATTTTCGAAAAGTACAGTTGCCTCGATAAGTAATAATGAGTAAAAGACATGAACATTAGACACTAGGTTTCGAATAAATTAATAATTCGATTACCATGTTTCTATAATACGCCGAATGAATGAGTAGTTCGGATAACCACTTTTGTAAAAACCCCTGATTGATGAGTTTTTTGAACAAACCTTTCTCATTGTAAAATCATCAAATGAGTAAATGTTCTTGAATGAGAAATTTTAAAAATTTCCGAATGAATAAATTTTGTCGAATTTTTGAAAATTTCGAATAAATTATTAGATTTGAACTATCGAATTGGGACTGGAAAATTTTTTGAAAATTTTTGATAACTTGTCCTCTATTCGATTCGGATATTCGGAAAATTGGTCCGTATATTCGAAATAGAAATAGATTTTTCGAATTATTTCTGAATAGTAAAAAATGAACATTCCCTACCTACTTTTTCAGTGGCAGAAAGTATTCGAATGCCGTGATCCAAAATTGCGCGAATATTCGGAAAGTTGAATATTTCAGTTACTGAAATAAAGCGAGTATTTGAAGAACCAGTAAATTTGGAACCCCGAATGAATTGAATATCCGAGAAACCTATCAGTGCAGAATTCCGAAAGAATGAATCACTTTATAAAGCAAATAATTAATATCCTGAATGAACCGAATACCGGAGGAATGTAGAAAATCCCAATTCCCGAATGAATCGAATTTCACAAAATACAATTTGAGGTTCCCAAATGAATAGAATATTCCGATAGTTCGAATAATATTCGAATAAGTTTTTCATTGGATCCCAAATCTGACGAATATTTAAGGTAAAATGTAACAACTATACGACTCTAAAAATGAATGCAAGAACATGGATGGGGAGCACGTTGACCACGCAATCCTTTTTCAGGGAAGAATCCTAAAGTTTTGAAGTATCTCTGTTTGCCAATCATTCCTGATATATTGTTTTTTATCTGAACCACTGAACATGACACAAGCCGCCGTAAAATTAAATCCGGCTCCAACTTGGCCAATCTGAATATTACAATAATTTAATTCGAAACTTAAACATCAGGTGCATAGCCCTGTACGTAGCACGCAAAAGCGCGTCGCCGCTCCAGTTTGCCGCGGCCCGTTCATAGCATTTGGAGATCGGCGGCGATGAGAAATCTTGTGCGGCGCGGCACGCCGCGCCGCTCCATCCTCCGCCGCTCCTTTCAGCGGCGGAACTCTATTCGATCCCTAATAGAGTTCCGCCGCTAAAAGGCGCGGCAGCATGCAATGGAGGAGTATCGATCATGCGGCGCCGCACGATAAATTCTCCTCCAATGCATGCTGCCGTGTCTTTCAGCGGTGGAACCCTATTCGGCCCTTAAGGCTAGTATCATACTTCCCGCGACCAGCGACAGTGCACATTAGGTATATCGATTTTCGTTCGATATGGATGGTAAACATTGTGTCACGTGGCTCGTCGCTGGAAGTATGATCCCAGCCTAATTGTGAAATCGCGTATCGCGCGTCATTCTTGCTGATTGTTTCGTACCTAATTTTGCCTATATACCTAGTTGAAGAGTCAATCATGTGTTATTCCAGAAGAAAGAGCACGCGGTACTGATTCCCAATATCTCTTCAGATTTCGAAGTGGACCATTCTGAACAGAGTTATAAAAAAGGGCAAAAAACGCATTTTCCTCCCGAAAATTAAAAAAATAGTGACCGGTAATGGGTTTAGTGGGGGTAACCCGATTTCCTGAAGTCGAGTCTGATTTCCGTTTCTCAATATTCTAAGTATTACTGTAGGTTACGGTAGATATAATATAATGCCATGAACCACCTTAGTATGTATTTTGAAAATCGACGAATGGGCCTGAAATTCATGTTTAGCACCCCGAGTAGCTTCGACGTAGAAAATTCCAGCTAGATCTGAGAGTCCACTAAATGATCGTCTGCGAGATTCAGAGGAAAAAACCCTTATTGAGAAATAGTTAGCGACCACAACAAATTTGTCATATTAGGGCATAAGAAATTACGGCTTTACTAATTACACTTTTTAAATCCTGGAGGCCGAAAAAAAAACAAGATGCTGATGGCGATTCTCTTGCCCTTTTCGATTTGCTAGGCGAATGAATACCAAACTTGATTCAGACTAAACATTTGACATCTTGTAGGCAGTGTTCACGAAAATATGTATTAGATTTCGAGATTATGTGCTAGAACAACTGCTCGGCCTCCGAGTAGACTTTAAATAACGAAAAATTTGGAAAGAACGCCCGCAGGTACCTTGAATGCTTTTCTCTTTCTGTGCCGCCGTACTCTCAGTGGAGTTATTTGTTGTAAGAAAGAAATCATTTGTGGACCCGTCCTCTGAATTCCTCTACTCTCTGTTGCTCCGTTCTTTTTTCGGACTCTAAATAATACTGTTTTTCATGAATTATTCATCCATTTTTGATTGACCCCGCTTTTCAGCGGCCACAACCACTGAAAACATGCTTTTCCAACCTGACAACTAATCCAGGAAAGATAATAATGCCGCTAAAATGAGGCGTTTGAGTGCTTTTCTCGCCCTTATGTCGTGATTTCAGTACCACTCTGTGAAAGTCTTTTCTGTGATCCACGGTGAACGGAATGAACGAAACAGCCCTTTGCGGGGTCTTTTGGGGTATCTCGACGAAAGGAATTCTTTTTCGATTTTTCACTATTGCTGCAGATCCGCAGCAATAGGGAAAATCGAAAAAGAAGCCATCGCCGAGATTCCTTCCTCTCAAAATGTTGCTTCGTTCACCGAAAATAACCAAAATTTGGACCGAGTTGTAAAAAATCCAATTAACAAACTTCGCTCTAAAGCACTCCATTGCGTACATTTACAAAAAATGGTTCTGATGGAAACCTTTCTGCTCTCATAACTCGTCTGGTGGGTGGACCCTCAAAAATCGTAAAAAATGATCTTAGACCGAGATCATACTTCCCGCGATAAGAGACTGCTACAGTGCACATACATAGTGTATATCGATTTTCATTCAATATTGGTGGTAAACATTGCGTTGCATCGCTCTTCGCTGGAGCTATTTCCCCGGCCTTACTTCCCGCAACGGGTAACGCGACACTGCGTGCCCATATCGTCGAGAGCCTACGAGTATTTGGTGCAATTTGTGGGTGGCAGAATCATCCTTGTCTAGGGCTAGGATACATGAACGCATTGGGTCCCGGCAGGGGTTTTTTTAGCTGCCCCAGCTGGGACCAAAGCGAACCAAACCACCACCTCGGAGGTGCGGTTACATGGGACTCAGGCGTAGCCCAGTGCTGACAAACCTAGAGATGATGAATCGCTGGTTCTCGAACGTTTCCAACCCAACCCTGCTGGGACCGCCGGTTTAGCGTCAATGATTCCCAGCCTAGGTGGGGCCGAATAGAGTCTCGCCGCGCAACGGCGCGGCAGCATGGTGTGCAGCCGTATTGATCAAGCGGCGCCGCGAGGCGGCGCGGCGGGTCGATTAGACTAGGTCAGGGCCGAATCTGGCAGCGGCCGCCGCCGGCGGCTGCCGCATGGCGAGGCGGCGCCGCTTTGCAACCCCGAGCGGTGCGTCGAAGTGGCGCGGCGACAGCAGACGGTCGAGCCCACTTTCCATGATTGAATGGTCAAATATATATGTTTATCAGGTAAATTTCTGTTTACCGGTGTACTTACTATACTTGTTCCGAATCGAATAATCGCATGAATATCCGACTGTTTAAGTCGGCTAAAAAAGTCGACTTTTTATTCGAAAAGTCGGATATTCGAAAAAGTGCTATATCCGACTATAGTCGAAAAGTCGAATATTCAAAAAAGTGCGATATCCGACTACAGTCGAAAAGTCGAATATTCGAAAAAGTCCGATATCCGACCACAGTCGAAAAGCCGAATATTCGAAAAAGTGCGATATCCGACTACAGTCGAAAAGTCGAATATTCGAAAAAGTGCGATATCCGACTACAGTCGAAAAGTCGAATATTCGAAAAAGTCCGATATCCGACTACAGTCGAAAAGTCGAATATTCGGAAAAGTGCGATATCCGACTACAGTCGAAAAGTCGAATATTCGAAAAAGTCCGATATCCGACTACAGTCGAAAAGTCGAATATTCGAAAAAGTGCGATATCCTACTATAGTCGAAAAGTCGAATATCCGAAAAAGTGCGATATCCGACTACAGTCGAATATTCGAGAGGGTTATATCCGACTACAGTCGAAACGTCGGATATTCGAATAGTTCAAAATCCGACTATTGTCGCAAAGTCGGATCTTACAACCTCACTACAAAAAAACTGCTTGTCAATCACACTCCTCGAAAATAATTACGCTCATCCGGGAATCTGTATTTGATTTTAGTTATTATTTAAACACAATTTTTATTTATTTTTGCTTTTGGAAGAAACTTCGTGGGTGTAAGTCAGATGGGAGCGATTTTTTTTTTCAAGAAACCTTATTGATGTTGCTGACAGACTTCCGCTATTTGTTGGACGACTACGGTGCGTGTCCAGACGATAGAGGCACCATACATAATTTCGTGCGACCGATGGATCGTTGTGGGCACCCTTCTGTGCGTCTGTAAAGTTTTCCTTTCGTATTCAACAGCTCAAAACTCTGCCCGTGGGTAGCAAAATGCCTTCAAGGGAGCGGCCTATTACGCTCTCTAATTCCGTAGTGCAGGGATTTTCGGGTCCTCGCGACGCTCGCTAAAGCCCGCTTATACTGCATCAAAGGTATAAAGGTGCAAGCTCTAAGCATACTCCAAGCAAAAACATAGGCAAAATTCTCGACTTCGATCTCGCTGTCGCTAAGCTCTTGAATTCTCGCCTTAATTGTTGCGAGAATTTATGGGCCAGGGTTGGGCAGGCTTGCGACAGGTCGCAACGGGGGAGGTCGTAAAAAATCCGGTAATTTTTGAACAAAAATGAAAAACTGAGGGAGTGGGCTCGTAAAATTTTCGGAAAAAATGGCGTTTAGCTTCCAACCACTTGGAAAGGTAGAATGAGGTATTAGTAGTAAGTCGCGTAGTTAGTAGGTGGTAAGTAAATTCTTTTTTTTTCAATTTTATCCATGAAAAATAACCGTTGCGTCGGTAACCTCCGGGTTGTATCTGTGGCTCAACGCCGGTCCCAACGAGGATTGGCTTAAAAAAGGAATAATTCTGCGAAGGTAGCGAGTTATGTGGACTTCAAGATGTCAAATTAAAGAGATTTAGTACTAATTATAGGGGCCACGATTTTGGTCGTGAAATTTTTTTCATCCCAAGAAGGGGGGGGGGGTTGTAAAAATTTTGGTCCACAGAGGGGTCGTAAAATTTTGGTCACCGGCCGCAACGGCCTGCTCAGCCATGTTATGGGATTAGCGACAGCCTGTGTTGAACAGCGATCTCATCCCGCGTTGGCTACGCTGAACGCATGGATGCCGTTCGTAGTGCTGGTCCAGTCCTCTCGCGAATCGATTACTCGATACTCTGTGGCTGATTGTGGAGGGTGACCCCGAACTGCTCTCTGGAAGACCGTGCCAACGATACATTTGACCGCGGGGACGCTGCAGGCCGTGGGAAGAAACGGCAGTGCGGTCGATCGCAGCAGAGATCGCCCTATAGTACTGATCAGGACAGGGTGGATCGATCAAGGCGAGAATCTTCCACCCTTTTTCCCGCATTCTCGGCAAGAATTCCCGTAGTTCTTGAAGGTGACGTAGCTAAAATTCTACCAACTGGGGCTAATGTGTCCGTAGTTTAAAGGCAGCATACACGCTCGTAAACGTGATTGAGATAACTACGGAAATAGAACGGTATGGCCCAGATTACACTGCCTACGCATTTTGAAGTGTCAAAAACGACCCACAATGCCGCTACATGAGTTAGAAGTTGGCCCCGCCCTGTATTTTCACGCCCCCTGTATTTGCGCTTTTCTTGCAACGCAAGGTTGGTGGGTCATATTCACCATCGGTACTGTTGCTAGATTGCCTAACAAGTGAACCACACACGTCACTGACGGCGAAGATGATCCAGCAACCCTGCTTCGGAGCAAAACAGCAAATACAGGGGGCGTGAAAATACAGGGCGGGGCTAACTTCTAACTTACGTAGCGGCATTTTGGGTCATTTTTGACACTTCAAAATGCGTAGGCATTATGTTGTAAGCCATAGGGTTCGATTCACATTGTTATCCCAACCACGTTTACGAGCGTGTATGCTGCCTTTAAGTAAATTCTCGCGATAAAATTAGACGAGGTACCTCCAAAGCCCCGGGAATCTAATGTACTCGTGTGAGGCATTTCGGCAGAGAGCAGATTCTCCCAGGAAGAATAATTTCTAGCAACTTTTTTGAAACTTCTATGTTTTTACGTTTTTCCCAAATTGTAGATGCTCTTGTCTCCACGGTAGGAGAACTCTGAATATGTGACATTTCATAGCAAATCAAAATGTGATAGGCTCTCTACCGCAATAAATCAACTTCAAAAACAAGGTTACATATAGAATCAACCTAATTTCTTTACAAGAAAATCGGACAGCTCTGACTGATCGGCGAACGTAAGGTGCGTCCGAATGAGATTGGCGGCCCATGCGGCCGGCGTGCTTGGCAGGCGGCCGTCGCGTTCGCTGCTCTCGGACGCAGGGTCAAGCGGGGTTGCGAAACTTAGCAACGGTTTTGGGTATCAGAAATTTTGGCTCGAATATGAGGGTTGGGGGGGACCGCAAATTTTTTTGGATCACAGTGAAAATTTCGTGAAGATATCCTAAAAATTCCCGATATTTTCGGTCATCAATATATCGTAGCATTGCCCAGGTTTTAGACGCTCGAGCCCAAGTACGGAACGTTTTTTCGGAGTCTGACAGCTTAGGTATGGTTAGGTCCGTGGCTTGTTTTTCGAAGAAAAAGCATTTAAATTCACTTAAATCTCACCTGCGGCTGGCGCGCTAATCGATTCAGGCCAAGAGAAGAGCGCAGCGGATCAGCTTACCAAGCCGGCAGCCGCGGCTTAGATTTGATTTTTTTTCTTGAGGAAAGAAGCCACGGACCTAACTGTAATCAATCACAAACTGCCCAGAAATCGCGCCTAGGAGGGATGGCAAAAATTTTGGATTTTGGAAGAAATATTTTGATGATGGGGGGGTCGCTCCGATTTCGAAAAATTACGCAACGCCCCGCTTGACCCTGCTCGGACGAGCATTCGAAAAGTCCCCACCGCCATCGACTACGAACGGGGCCGGCACCGGCTGGCAGCAAGCACTGCGCCGATCAATCTGCTCTGCAAACGGTGGGAGAGGGGACGGCCGTCGTTGAAATCCAACACTCGTCCGAGGGCGGCACATGCGACGGCCGCCTGCCAAGCACGCCGGCCGCGTGGGCCGCCATTTCCATTTGGGCACACTTTTTTCATTGCGAACTGCCTTTTTCACATCTAAATTGAAGAATATAGCACGCTAGCAGCATATAGCTACGGAAACTCGAAAAAACGGAAACCAGATATAAGCTCTTACCACGAAACCTGTGACAAATACTATAAGGCACGCCTAAACATCCGCCAAGTAGCCATACTCAAGCATGGGAGCGGTTATTCCGCGGGGGAATGTCGGTTGCCCCTCCCTGGTCATCCAGCGTATAACCGATACTGTTCCTCCGTACAACCGCACAGACTCATGGGCGGTTACTTGGCGGGGGAACGTCGGTTGATCGGCTGGCGCATCTGCTGGACAACCGATCTTCCACCGCCATTCAACCGATATCACACCGCGGTACAACCGAACCAGATTTCCGGTCACGCGCTTTCCAATACATCCTGGGTGTTCCCGGGTCCGCAGAGGGGACTCCGGGGAAATCCCTATTGGGGTCCCCACAAAAGAGGTGATCCCACGGTCCACGGTGGGGTGCACCCTACTGCGGACCATGAGGAGATGGCCATACAGTTGGGTACCACCCCCCCCCCCCAGCCGGGGGGGGCCCCCTCCCCTCGGAGACAAAAATGATCCTCCGGTATCCGGTGGATCTTCCGGAAGGTGACTCGAGGAAGGTGACTCGAGGTCAGCTTCCAGGTCCGGCTCCGAAAAGCTGACTGAGGCTCACGGTGAGATGAGGAGCCTTTTATACCCCTATCAATGTTAATACTTTTGTCTAAACATGTTGATGCCGGCTCACCCATCTTTTTTGGTCCGAGTTGCGGAACGTGTCACATATTTGACGGTAGAGCACGTCCCCGCCGTTGCACCGTCAACCCCTTTTCCACCGCCAAATAACCGTCTCCGTGAATTGAATTTCTCTCTATCTGCGGTACAACCGACAATTCGACCCCTCCCCATTTTGGCTCCCGCCGTCGCACCGACAAGCCATTTTACCCCACTGAACAACCGTCAGCGTGTCTGAGTATCGGTCTGATTTTGGTTTGAAAAGTGATGCTTTGATCTGTCAGAACGCCCGCGAGTGGATGAGTGAGAAATCGACGTGTTTTTATGTGAAAAAAGTTACTTGCACTTCAATTATTTTCATAGTCGGATAAAAAAGTCGACTTTTTTTCGAAAAGTCGAATATTCGAAAAAGTCTCATATCCGACTATAGTCGAAAAGTCGAATATTCAAAAAAGTGCGATATCCGACTATAGTCGAAAAGTCGAATATTCGAAAAAGGGCGATATCCGACTACAGTCGAAAAGTCGAATATTCGAAAAAGTGCGATATCCGACTATAGTCGAAAAGTCGAATATTCGAAATGAATTTTATTTGGAACAAGTATAGTACTTACGTCAAGGCCAATTCTAGTCATAGGATTTTGGGCTCGTGAAACTTGATTTTTGAAGAGTTTGAAAGATTTTGACACCAATTCAGGTGCTATGTTTTTACTAAACTTCGAATTCGAAAAATCCCACGTAACTTGTGACTTGTGAACAACGCCCTTCTAAATTTCGATTTCAAAAACTTATTCTCAGCTGAAAGCAGGTCTTCTATGAATAACTAATTTTCGAAAAGTTTAGTTGCCTCGATAAGTAATAGTGAGTAAAAGACATGGACATTACACACTAGGTTTCGAATGAATTAATAATTTGATTACCATGTTTTTAGAATACGTCGAATAAATGAATAGTTCGGACAACCACTTTTGTAAAAAACTCTGATTTATGAGTTTTTTGAATAGACCTTTTTCATTGTAAAATCACCAAATGAGTAAATGTACTTGAATGAGAAATTTTAAAAATTTCCGAATGAATGAATTCTGTCGAGTTTTCGAAAACACTGAATGAATTAATAAATTTTAACTACTTCGAATTTTTGTTTTAATTTTTGACAACTTGTCCTCTATTCGATTCGAATATTCGGAAAATTGGTCCGTATATTCGAATTAAAAATAGATTTTTCGAATTATTTCTGAATAGTTAATGGATATTCCCCATTTTTTCAGTGGCAGAAAGTATTCGAATGCCGTGACCCAAAATTGCGCGATTCTTCGGAAAGTTGAATATTTTATTTCAGGTTCTCAAATAAAGCGAGTATTCGAAGAACCAGTAAATTTGGAACCCCGAATGAATCGAATATCCGAAAAACCTATCAATGCAGAATTCCGAAATAATCAATCACTCATTAAAGCAAATAATTAATATCCTGAATGAACCGAATATCGAGAAAACTAAAAAAATCCAAATTCCCGAATTAATCGAATTTAAAAAAATACAATTTGAGGTTCCCAAATGAATAGAATATTCCGATAGTTCGAATGTTATTCGAATAACTTTTGCATTGGGACCCAAATCTGATGAATACGTAAGGTAAAATGTTACAATTACATATACGACTCTAAAAATGAATACAAGAAAATGGATGGGGTGCACGTCGATCACGGAATCTTTTTTCAGGGAAGAATCCTAAAGTTTTGAAGTAGCTCTGTTTGCCAATCATTCCTGATAAATTGCTTTCTAATCTGAACCGCTGAACATGACCCAAGCCGCCGTGAAATTAAATCCAGCTCCAACTTGGCCAATCTTATTATTACAATCATTTAATTCGAAACTTAGACGTCAGGTGCAAAGCCCTGTACGTAGTACGCAAAAACGCGTCGCCGCTCCAGTTTGCCGCGACCCGTTCATAGCATTTGGAAATCGGCTGCGGCGCGAAATCTTGTGCGGCGCGGCACGCCGCGCCGCTCCTACCTCTGCCGCTTCCTTCAGCGGCGGGACTCTATTCGACCCCGATGAGGATTCGCCGCAGCAGCTGCCGTAGCAGGAAAGTACAGCAGCTGCCGTAGCCGAAAAGTTCAGCAGCTGCCGCAGTGCCGAAAAGCAGAAGTGTAGCAGCGGTAAATAGCAGCAATTACTCGCATGATCGTTCGTGATTGGTCCGTTTTTGTCGAGTCCCACCCCTACATCAATCAGCTTCTTCTTGTGGCGCCAAACAATGAGAAGGGTGGGCGGACTGGAGGGAAGGGCTAGGCACTGCTAATGGTCGGCGCCACTTGCGTAACCATTAGGCTGCTTAGTCCCTCCCTCTGGTTCGCCCAGTCTTCGCACTGTGTGTCGCCACAAGACGACCACCCCCTCATGCAGAGTAACTCTTCCAACCAATAGCAGTGGAGCGGAGGCGGATCTAATAGTATGCTTTGGAATTGCAGCAGCGTGGACGAGCCAAACATTCCGCGCAGAAAATGTACACCCTATGCTGTTCTTTGTTTTTTTTTGAGTAGGATAAGCAGTACGAATGTGGTCATGCATGGGTAAACTGCTTGAGTATAGTGGCAAGAGGGGCATGGGCCCGGCATGTGGTTACTGAAGGATGCGATCATATGACACCCTCGAGTATAAAAGGGAGGCTGGATGGTCACTTCTCAAGGAAAGAAGAGCATGACCGAATTTAAAGAGGGGTAACGCATTGAAAAGACTTTGTATGGCTTACAGCCCAATTGCAATAAAGATTTTTCCTTCCATTTTTCTCTGAACACAAGATCTCGACCTAGATAAAAACAGGATCAAACTCGATAGTGAATAGGGATCTATGAGCGGCTCAGCAGCTCCAGAAGCCTTCATAGAGAGTGCTGAAAGGCGAAGCATTTTATAAGTGAACCAACAGTGTCTGCCAATCTGAAGAAGCGTCATGGTTAATGTTTTCTCCAAGGCTCATCCTGAGTTGAATTGCTTAAAGGTGGTGTCCACGTTGAAAACCGTTTTGGAATGATTGGTGGACAGAAGCCTCAGGGATTCTGAATTCGAAATCGAAAGGTTCGCGGCTCAAAGCAGCAGCAGTGTCAAAAAAACGGCTAAAAAAGAGCCCAGAATAGCCCTACGCGACCCTGAACTTCTGTGTAAAGAGCAATCCCCTCCCACGCCTCGTAAAGGCAGTGTTCACGATGATTCTCGTCCACGAGTTTTTCACATAAAACAATGCGTTGGCCTCCAAGTGTTACCAAAATTACGAATAAACGGCGAGAAACGCATTAAAACGTCGTATTTCAGTGACATTATTCTATAAAATGGACTAGTTGTCCGGTTGGATGAAGATGTTCATGGTGGTTGTCACCTGTGGAGAACTGGGTTAATCAAAACTAGAAGATTATTTTACGCAAAGCAGGATTAGTTAGAGCCCGAAGGAAAGAGCGGAGCAATAGAGAGTAGTGAACCGCAAAGGACGCTTCTTCCAAAGATTTCATTGTCATAACAAACGCTTCTTGTGATACTTAAGAGGCGGGGTGATACGTAAGGATTTCGTGTATTTCTAGTGCGTTTTTCTCAATTTATACGTCGTTTGAGTTCTAGCTGGGGGCCACTTAATCAATATAGCGATTAATCTCAAAGTTGAAGATTATCGTGAACACTGTCTTTAACCGCCACTGATCGAAACTAGCAACTGAAGAACCGACTTCGAAAACAAAGCAATATTCAAATGAGGTGAACATGTTAAATCCGTGCATCATAGAGAATGGTTTGATCATTTGATCATCGTAGGTTTTGTTGAAGCTAGTTTTTCCGTTGTTTGTTTTGATCAATTGTCGTTGAGAAAAGTGGGCGTAGATTGCGCTTCACATAGAAATGTAGGGCCGTGTAGGACTACTTGAGACTCCCTTTTAGCCGTTTTTTCGACTTTGTTGTTGCGATAGGCCCCGAACCTTTCGAAATTTGGTGAAAACTCGGAAACCGTTACCATCACGATAAATCTCGTTTTTGAGTTTCCAGTGTGAAACACAACGCTGGCTGATGCTGGAGGGGATGAAGAAAGCAGCGAGAACGGGCCAGAAGTCGAAGAAAGCAGCCGCGAAGTGAAAATTTCGTTAGCCCGGTACGCCTGCTTATCCCCCCCCCCGTTCTGACGAGTTTGTAGAGCCGATGACGTTTTTGATTGCAAATTGCCAAGCAACTACTCCACGTCCACCTGATATTTCACCATTAGCGAGCGCTTGCGGAAACTAGCAGGGCGCGTAAGCTCGCCCGCGTCCTTAACCTGTACGTACGTAAGAAACCGCTATTTTAGCTTGATCTGAGCTCTTTTTTAGCTGTTTCTTCACTATTCGATAGCTCACGACCAAACAACCCCTTTTTTTTAGGCGAACTTGAAGATGATATTCATCGTGAACACAGCCTTCAAAGGCTGGAAATGATATTCAGTTTTTTTTGTGTGCGAATAAATAATTGGGGCTCAAGACAACTTAAGCTCTGGTACATCCCTAGTGACCTGTTGATTTCGATTATCACCAGCAGCGGAGCGATGGGCCTGGGTGAAATATAACTAGTGATAAAGAGTTTTCGACGAGAAAGCCACCGCTACGCGCTGTGATAACCGAAAACATGAGTTCACTAGGAATGAAACAGAGTCTTCGTAGTTTGTGGCTTAAAAAATGCACTGCAAAAGGTTGTGCCGGAAAACTTCTGAATATTTCTGTCGGGTCGATCATCTAGCACTTTTTCATAGAGTCTTCATGTGACCGTCAAAAAGCTTTGAAAAAAATTATGGCGCGAGCTTCACATGCCGATACTTCGGAAATGACTATGGCCTGAACTTCGTAAGCGGAAAAACTTCAAAAACGATTTTGGCGCGAACTTCAATCCGTTTTAAGGTGTATTCGACCTGGTTCTCCTTTACAAATGAATGTTTCGCGGAGACTCTTTCAACAGTTTTTCTTTTAAAGGCATCGTTCTTGATGAAATCGGTTGTTCTATCTTCATGGAAAGGTAGATGTGGCCATCACAAAAGTGAAAATAAGTGAAAAATTGGAGAAAAAACGCTTAGAAATAAGTAATTGCCTGGTGTCCTCCCGCCTTCGGGTATCGAGATTTCCATTAAAGCTTGTTTTGCCGTCTTATATGCCCTTGTGAAGTTATTGCTGAGCACTTTTAGAGACTTCTGGCTACTTTAAGAGCAAAATAAAAGATGGGTAAGCAAGAAATTCATGAAAGTCTAGTTTATTGGGGGGATGGCCGATACCAGTAATTAGCCGTCCAGGCTTGTTTTTGTGCATTTTTTCCTGCAAATTTTTACTTATTTTTACTTTTGTATTTACCAGACCTACATTGTCATTATTATAGCTAAGAATTTGTTTTTATCGTTAAACCTGCCTTTAAAGAAGCGTGGCTATACAGAAACATGGAAAATGAAATATGATTCTCTGGGGGTATGAGGCCTTCTTCAAAACTCTTCAATCTGTCTGATCCGTTTTTCCAAGGCGGCTTTCTGAGAATCTCTTCTCTTTGAATCGAAGGTGTTCCGGGAGCAATCAGGTCGCCAGATCATTGTGGGGGAGTCTGGTCTTTATCGCCGTAATGCCATTGTGATATCATGTAAGTGGCTATTAAAATGGCTCACTTTGACCCCACGAGAATTCTAAGAATTTTCGTTGACATCCTGGACGCTTCTTATTGCAGATCCCAATTCTCCTGCTTTGAAGATTTCTCAAGTAAAAACATGGCTCACAGTAGAGATCGCAGTCAGGCTC
This sequence comes from Aplectana chamaeleonis, assembly GCA_029168955.1. Taxonomy (NCBI): domain Eukaryota; kingdom Metazoa; phylum Nematoda; class Chromadorea; order Rhabditida; family Cosmocercidae; genus Aplectana; species Aplectana chamaeleonis. Next base: position 200,990 of record JAPDOI010000773.1, read on the forward strand.
AGCACAGGATTTTCGGTGTCCACATAAGGCAATTTAACATCTTTAAACTTCAAGCAACATGGATTCACAGCCTTTGAAATTGTATTTAACACAAAATTGAGTAAAGCCGAGTAAAGTTACTCGCGAAATAGATGCAATGAATTGTCATTTGGGTACGTGTTAAAAATAAACCTTCTAATCTTGTTTTGCTGGTATAGGCGGGTGCCCAAACATCTCGTATGATGTGTGCTTTTCGTTGATCCTCTCCCTTAAAATGTTCTTCTATCGATAATCTTGAGGCCTCATGGGTTATACTCAATCGGGGGATTCTTCCTGCACACCATACCATCTCCCTGGCACCATTCGCGTCTGAACTGCTTGGCGACTCCATCGGGGGTGATTCACCATTCGATCTTGATACGGTCATTGTTGGTGTCCTCTTGTCCGTATTGGAAAGCATGACAGGAGAAAGCCATGAGGGTGGCTTCCTTGGGGCCGAGCACACCATAGGCTGGATCTACTGCAAACCTCTTCATGTTAGTGGTCTTGATCGCACATCCAATACGTCTTCCAGAGGCGTTGATGATCTTGATGTGGCTTGTCATCGTATGGTGCATTGAAGACGATCTTCGCGTTCGGCCGCGTGTAGATGTCACCAGGACGAACTGAGGCCATTGTCCGTTATTCTATGATATGCCAAATCGGTAGTTGTCCCCTATTCGCGCATGTGAACGTCGAAATCTGATTGATTTGGATAGGGTCATATTGGAGCAGAGGTTACCAGCTTGAATTACCTGAAGGCACTCAGGCGGCTTACTTCGTGGTATAGTGTAGTGGAAGGTTCTTTATCGATTTCTGCACTTCTCATCGATTTTTTGAAACAATCGATTATCGATCGATTTTTTATGAGGCTGGTAAGATGCATACAGATCGATAGGGAATCTTTAGTAGCACACGTGGTTCAGGATTCACTCCTTGACAATGCCACGTGAACGAAGAATATGGTACAGATGCAGCTTTTTCGAATGCTGGCCGGCGTCGGTTTTGTTTACGGCATTTCAATCTTGTATTTTTTGATAGGAAGCCTACCGCCAAATTAGGTTTTGAGGCGGACAACCTCTGCTAAGAAATGACTATCGGAGTAGGTCTCGACGTTCATATGCGAGAAGGAATGGACGAGGACTGACGGCGAGTGCGTAGTTGCTTGTGCTGTAAAAATTCGGGATCCCTGAGGCCCACCATTCATTCTAAAACAGTTTGACGCTCCGAATTTTGCTGCATTTCGAGAAAAGTATAGATGAAAAGTAGAGACCACACCAGGCGCTGGAGAAGGCGCTTGTACTAGCACCACAAGAATAGACTTGTTGTTGGCCAAACGCCGGGTCGTCCGGGTGAAACAGGAGGTGTTTCGGAGAAAACCAGGCTTTAAAGGCACTGTTCCCGATAAACTTCATCTTCGAATTTTCCATGACAAACGCTTCTCGTGGCTCTCAGAAGCAGAACAGCGTCGAAGAAACGGGACGAAAAGCTACCCAGGAGCTGCAAAACGGCTTAGAAAAGTGGGCAAACCCCGCCGCTCTGGGCAAGTCCGGCCTCTTTCCGCCCCTCGACGTGAAAAGAGAACACTCGGGATCCAGAGGTGAGCGATGGTCTCCTATCAAAAGCCCCGTTCTTCCCTTCATTCTCAACTTCTCTTTTTACTCAGGTCAGCTCGCATACATTGGCTGCAAATCACGGAAGTTACAAGCCTCGGACAACTCGTCCACCATGCCCCGTAGCTCAATATTTGAGGGACCATAACTTCGTTCCCAGGAGGTCTTGTATGATTACAGAGACATCATTGGATTCAGAGTGGGACCGTTTTTAGGATAGGCAAAACTACAGAAAAGGGTTTTGTATCGTAAACACTGCTTTTAAAGGCACAGTCCAACCTCAGAGGTAATTTTTGATATTATGGTCCGCTCGCCTCCTATAGCAACCCTGCCAAGCGCGAAATCTCAATTCGCTCAAATAAGCGAGAAAAAGCTAGGGAAAAAAGTCGACCACGCCCCCTCGAAAGAAAAAATGGGTAACGCCCACTGCCAGGATTCCGACCTCAATAGGGAAGAGACGCGCGAGTGATTTTTTTTCGAAACCTATGTTCTTCTATTTGTTTTCGGTCTGGCTTTATTTTGTGGCCTGCTTCAGAACGATGGCTGCGAATAACGAGAAAATACGGGCTCGAGACGACTCGTCCGAGAACTTCTAGCCGTTCAAAATCAAAATTTTCCAGGAGCCGTAACCCTGTTCGTAGTGAGTTCTGAGCAATTCTGAAGACACCATTGTGATCAGCGTGAAATTTTCTCCAAGATAGGCAGAAAAACGAAAAATCGATTCTGAGGTTGGACTGTGTTTTTAACACGGAAGCGGTCTGGCAGAAAACAACGAGTGTTTTAGTTTATGTTTAAAGGCAGGGTTCTCGATAAAATCGGTTGTTGTGCTATCACCGTAGAATGGTAGATCTGGCCATCACAAAAGTGAAAATAAGTAAAAAATTGGAGAAAAAACGTTCAGGAGAAAGTTATAGCTTGGTGTCCTCCCGCCCCCAGTTATTGAAATTTGGGTAAAGGCTGGTTTTGTCAACTCTTATTTTGCTTCTAAAGTAATTTCTGAACATTTCTGAAGACTACTGATTACTTTAACAGCAAAATAAATGTCAGATAAGCAAGCATTAAGGAAAATCGCGTTAATTAGGGGGCCGGCCGACACCGGTAATTAGCCGTTATACTTTGTTTTTAAGCGTTTTTCCCGCGATTTTTCGGATTTTTTCACTTACTTTTACTTTTGTGATGGCCAAATCTACATTCTTATGAAGGCAGCTCAAAAGTCGTTTCTATCGCGAACCCTGCCTTTAAGGCTGTATAGGGCTACTCAGGGCTTTATTTTCCCGTTTTTTCGACATTGCTGATACAATGGGCCTCTGAACTTTCGATTATAATTAGAAGACGACTTGCATCGTGTACACTGCTTTTGAAACTTCGTGTAAACCGTCCCATACCGTTTTCAAGTCTTCGACGAAGTGTGAACTTCTCATCAATTTTGTTATTAACTGATAAACAATGATAGTTTTTGGAATTGGTCTTTTTTTCAGAAATTTCTGGATGGAGAAAATCTTAGTTCTTGCCTACGTCATTGTAAGAAATCCGGAAAGTGATAAGTATCATATCGGCAGGTCAGTTTTCCAAGCTTCTCCCAATTTCGTTCCGGATACCACATACAGCCGGCACGGGTCGCGCTGATACTTCCTGTTCCTTGTTCTGCGTTGGCGCAAACTCGATGCACGTATGTTATAGTGTATGCGCTTAGAGTTCGCACCAAGGCAAATAAGGAGCGCAAAGTATTAGAGTGGATCCGTGCCAACTGTAGAAGGAGCACCTGTGACTTCATCTTGAATCGGAAGAAAATTAACTATTTTGGTTGGTAATGTCCCTGTATGCATATTGCTGCAAACTGGTGACATTTTCAGGATCGGGCCAAAACCAGGGCCACAATACGATATGGCGCAAAGGATCACAGACGCCACGGTGTTTGCGATATGGTTCATATTGGTGTGGTCTGTGACGGCTGTCACAATCGCGGCCAACCAACGATTTGAAATGGTAGGTAGAAGTGACTTTTTTTTATTTGGATTTCGAAATGAATTTCTACTTTTTTGAAGGTTATTCATATCCAAAATATACCAATCCATGCTTTTTTTTGCAAGGGGTGATGATTTTGTCCTGCAATATGGCCACGTCATCTTAGAGCATGATTCTCTTCGTTGGTTGGGAAGAGTGTGCTGAATTCCGCAGGTTTCTCATCAGTTTGGTGGGGTTACCCTTTCACTCTTATCACATGGTGACATTTCATCATGGAGTATTAGAAGGACAGTTTGAGTCACATTTGCATATTTTGAATGTTCAGTGCAGTCGGAAGTAAAGTCCAAGTTGAGTTTTGGGTCGAACTGTGAAGCTCCAAAAACTATCGCGTGATAATGGTTCTAGTTTTGCGTTATCATAAGTGGGTTTCCACCTCCATTTCTTGCCGTCTCTTGGAGATTTAGAGTGATTAGAGAGAATTTCCTATTCGTGTTTTGATGATTTGCCAGTACAATATCACGCTTTTCGGGTTTGTAAGTACATTAAACGCCATGGTATGCGTCTCTAGGATTAATTTTCGACGAAGAATTCGAATTTTTACATTGCAGCTGCGGAACGTTTCTCTGAACGGAGTTATTTTTTAAGTAGATTTCTATAGCTAGATTACATTACACCTGCCACAACCTACAGAAATCTTCTAAAAACTGAAAACGGACCTTATAATCGTGTTAAGCTTCCCCAAATAACCAACCCCCTTGGACAAATTCAGGGCCATAAAATGACGTGGCCTTATTCCTCACTGCAGCACCCACTGTCATTGCGCCAACCGGACACAGCTGAAGTGAAACTTACTTGGTATATGACTGCGCGCCGCATGATTCATCATAGCAACATATTTCGGCGTTGCAACACACTACGGGATGATTCCTGGTGTAGAAGGCACATCGGTGTATCTCAGGAGGCGACGGAGACTCATGAATTACGCGTTATGATGCATCTGCGAGTGAAGCGCTAAAAACGCAAATAACTCCGTTCAGAGAAACTTTTCGCGGCTGCAATGTATAAATTCGAATTCTTCGTGAAGAATTGATTATAGTAACGCATATTTCATTTCGAATGCCCACTGCATGTAAAGGCCCTTCCCTTGGCAGACTTCTAGCTCTACAGATCGCCTCAAGGCATCACTAAATCATTAGAGCAACGGTGAAACTGCCGCTTGTCATCGTTTCTGATATGGTGCAACCGGGTGGAGCCAGCTTCCCAGCAATTGTATCCCAACTGCTCTTAGTCGGTACTATGCTTTTTTTTCGTTGAAAGCCAACACTTCGCCGTATGGTGTGCAACAATGAAGCACTGGAGAATCCTCGACCTGAAATGTGCATGAGTTCTACTGTCGCAGCCAATGACTGCACTGCGAGTCACTCTGCGCTGGCACGAAAGCTAGCTTTACGTTGTGCACGTCAATCAAGTGGATTATTCAAACCAGGGCATTACAGAGGACAGGCCCCCGTCAGAGCTGGTCGATCGACTGAGTGCCACCCTGTCGATACGCACTGATATAGTGACAGGCGGGAGTGGAAAATCCCTCCAGTGAGTCCGCCCCGCATGCGTTCGCAAACCACAGAGTCGATACTGGTGTTCTTCTTCTTCTTCTTCTTTGCAGTCACATAGAAGGTTCCCGTCACAGGTTTAGAAACTCGGCCATTAGCGTTGGGTTCATCCACAGATCCATTGTCGTTAATGTAATCGGTCTCAACGGGCAATTGAACAGGTGCGCGGTAGTATGCCCTTGACTACCGCAATCAGGACACTCGTCAGGTTTGCTGTTGTCAATCCTATGCAAATATGGCATAAGCATGGGAGAGTGTCCACAGCGTAACGATGCAAGGGTGCACCTGGCATGCCTGCCAAGTTCCATCTCGGTCTCGCTGACCTTGGGAGGTGCAACTCCCAGGATGGAGTTCATGGCGACTATGTTCAAGTGTTCCTTCACGAGTTGTGTATGCTCCGCGCGCAAGAGACGAAGACGTTCTTGTCGTGCTTCGGTCCATCTCTGCACATCTACTTTCGAGGGAGCAGGGCTTTCTGATGCATCTGTCTTTCACCGGGTTTGGTCCTCTTCGCGACGGATGATTCGGCTGCTTCACGTTGTTAATGTATATTTGTCGATCCTGGAGTTGGCAAGGATCTCTAACTGGCAGGATGCGAGCTTCGGCGTATGAATACTCTATAGGAGAGCTTTTGAAACAGCCTGTTGCGATTCGCAGGGCACAATTTTGGAGTCGCTGCAGCTTGGACCAAAATGTGTCCTACACGATGTGCTGCCAGACAGGCGCAGCGTACTCCAAGGCGGGTTGCACAATAGCCTTATACATGGTCAGGGTCGTTTCTTTATCGCATCCCCAGGACGTTCCACCGAGAGCACGTAGGGCGTTGAGTCATGTTTTCACTGGTAAATTGAACCTTGTTGTAGCATTCATACAATGTTATTTTGCCATCAACTGAGAAGCAATAGGATCTCAAAAATTGAAGTTTCCGCAAAAATGATTAAGATAATTCGGATAATCGGATGATTTCGAATTTCGCGTAAGGCGGATTCTGACCCACACGGAAATTTGCACTCGCATGCCACATATGAGTTTTAACTAAAACATACTTAATATATGCTATTCAGTTCCAAATGAAGCAGAAAAGTGCCATTTTGAGATTATCCGAAATGATCCAAATAACAAATATAGTACTCAGTCGGTTTTCGATCAAGTCTGACGGGGGTCACAGTGAGCGGGAGCTCGATACCGTTGATCCTAATAGGATGACGCTCATTTCCCGAATAGGTGCTCTCCACACACCGAGGGAGTTGTTTGGTCTTTTGGGGCTCTTATTCGTTTCGGGACTATTTCGCTTGAATTGAGTAGCGTGAAGTTTTGAACTGCAGAAATGGCACAACTGCTCCCTCTGTGTGTGCACCAAGCTTCAATCTCGCTGCATCAGGGTGGTAGTAGCAGGTTTCCAACTTGCTGCTGCAAGGACTTGCTGTATCGTCACAGAAGCAGCAAGCTTGAAGCTCTGTGCTCCTTTCATGGAGTATGTGCTTCTACCTCCTCATCCTCCCACCAGCTAACAGAGGCCAGGTGGAATGAAGGGTCACGTCTCTACTCCAGTGAGTGACCACTCGGACAAGTCTCGATTGAATGGACGCTGTGGCGGCGATGGGTTCCTCGACTCCCCGTAGGCAGCGCGGTTGGTTTCGGTTCTTCAGCATGAGGCCGATTCCACAGGTGGGTATCATAAGTCCCAAGTAATTTACTCATCCCCATGCAAGGTAACGTCGGCATGGATCCTGAAGAGACTTCACGCTCACTGTTGAAGGTTGGCGTAAACTCGGTGCCATATGCTATAATATAGGTGCACCGAGTTTGCGCCAACCTCCAACGGGGAACACAAAGTCTCTTCAAGATTCATGCCGATAATACCTGCCAGTGTGGGGTTTGCGAGTAACTTAACTAAATTGGAGAAAGCACAAGTGTTAGGTCGCAGGTAACCTGATGAAATTCCTGAGTACTAACCGAGTCGAAGGTCGATGGTGCGCGCTTGACGAGGCTGAGTACGGGCGAAAAATTGGTTTGGGGAATCAGGAAAGTCAAACGACGTTTTGAAGCGGGCAATCGCCCAAGCAGAACCATTCTTGTCGCCATGAATGGAATCCTCTTGGAGCACTCGCCGTTTCAAATGATCTGCGCCTTACAAACGAAATACTAAGCGTCTGTGAGTACCGGCGCGACATTACTTACGTTCCGACCATAGCATACGACAAGCGGCAGGCGTTAGCGACTAGCGGCAGGCGTCAAGTCGTGGCTCAAACGCTGGCGCATGACGCTCCGACGCCTTAACGCTTGCCGCCTGTCGTTCGCTATGGACGGATCCTTAACTATGGTATTGATAATATTAGTGACAGCCGCTACTGCCTCTATGCCTCCACTGTCGGCGACAGGCCGGCTGCAGTGGTCGCTGGGGAAGTTCAATAACAAATGTTAAAGATGCAAACCCACAGCGTCACTTGACGCTGCGTACGTTTGCTTTTGACGGAACCTCATTGAGAGCTACAGTTAACGGCAACGGAAAAGGGCCGTGGCCCGGTTGCATATTTTCTCAAAGGATATTGTAGCCATGACTGACTCGGTTCCAAGTTTGCGATCAATCGATAAGAAACAGCTGATAATTTTTTTCCGAGTCACAGGTTTTCTGTTTCGTGTTATTCTTGCGTGTATCTATTGCGACGGCTGTAGGTGCATTAATGGGGGGAAAACCTACCGTTTCTCGAAATTTCTGGTGCTTTTTTCCCAAGGTTGGGGAAAAATAATGTAAGAATTCGCCGTCGATGATTTCGGGATACCCGCAGAGGCGCTCGCAAGCACCTAGTCGGAGGCTGTTCTTCCCTTTTTTCACATTTTGAACAACAAGCACCGGAATTTCCAAGAAATTTTAGGTTCCCCCCGCTTACATTTCCAGTACTTCTGAAGTATTTGCAGTAGACAGAAGCAGAAAAAACACGAAAAATAAAAATAAAAAACAGAAAACACCAAAACTCAGAAAAAAATTGTCAGCTGTTAGAAAAAAATTGTCAGCTGTTTCTTTGCGATTGATGAGAAGCTTGGAACCAAGCCATTTTTGGGGGTGCAGAGATGAATGAAAAGTTTTCAGTCCAAATTCCTCTTTCAGAGGCAGTTTAGTGCGTAGAACCCGAATTTGAGGTCCGTTTGTTGTTTTTTTTCTGTAATTATGACGGGTAAAGGTAGCATAGTGGTAATAAGCCTACAGGGCTCCTTACTTTTTGGTTCATAGCTTTTGTCTTCGCCACTACTCAGGCAGCTAGGATGGTGATTTAATGATTACCCGCGAGGTAGTGGATCAGGAAAATATGGCTTCATGGGTAGTTCTGGCAACGCGTCATTGGGCCCAATGGGGCCCCAGAGGTCAACATTTTTTGCCTAAGCTCTGCCTTGGGGAGTTTTTAGTTGCGCTGAACATCATGATGAGTTTTGTTCAGTTTTTTAGACGATTACGGTAGGCATAATGGTTTTTAGCTACCATAGATTCCCATCCAGATAGTCCTGTGGGGCAGCCCCCTTTGCTGCAAAAAAAGTTTTGCCATGATGTTTTCGAGACGAACATGGTCCTAATGTCTTTAAAAGAAGGCGTTATACGACACGTGGGCTGCGAGAGTCTAGCAACCTCTCCAGATTTCCCATTTGATGCAAATGGTTCAGTGATCAGTAGCCTCTTCAATCCGAGTGCGCGCCTTTACTTGCATGCCCACTGATTTTGGCTCAAACAGTATTTGCAAGGTAGATACGTCAAGCAGAGAAAATTCTGATTTTCATAGAATTTGCAGCTATCGCAGCTGCTTTAGCGTGCTGATTTTTTCGCTTGAAGGGCTCTAGGATCGATAAAGTCTCATATCGAATGTTTTTTATCAGAAATTCTGTTTTCGTGTTATCTCTTCTGAAAGGTTGTTCTTCTTCCCCATGGCGGTTGGTGTCGATAACCTGCCATTGAAATCCCGCGTACTGTTGTTGGACTCAAAAAATATCGTGTCAAAATTTTTGACCAGGAGAGTGGATTGAACCCGGGAGTGTCCGGATGGTAGTCCGTTGACCACTTGGTCAGCTTCACTCAGCTGGGTAGTTGAAGAGACCAGTCAGAGCTTTCGCCCTTTTCGCCGTTTCGACATCATTCAAAAAATGGCCCGCAATTTTTTCCCATTTTTACCCAGACTCAGATGTTCTTAAAGGCACAGTTCAACCCCAGAATCGTTTTTCTGTTTTCCTGCGTAGACTTCGGCACACCCTTAATGACCTGTGGATTTCGATTATCACCAGCAGCGGAGCGGTGGGCCTCAGTGAAATATAACTAGTGATAGGGAGGTTTGGACGAAGAAGTCACCGCTCCGCGCTATGATAATCGAAAACAGGAGTTCACTTGGAATGAACCAAATTGTATCTTGGAAAGAGTCCCGCGCTTATCCCAATGATGTCTCTGGAATCGTACAAGACCCACTGGAAACGGAGTTATGGCCTCTCGAAAATTGAGCTACTCAGAGAGTCGGGGGGAGGGGGTCCGATTTGACCACGATAGGCTTTCTAATCGGATACGTAGTCGAGTTGAAAGGAACTTTCGCAGCAGCACGTGCTGCTCCGAGGAGCACGTGGCCTGTTTGATAGGACTACGTGGCACAGAGAGACAAAACCCTCGCCACTCCCCCGTTTCCCTTGCAGCAGCACGTCGTCCTATAATAGAAGCACGTGGTGCTGTAGGCGGGGTCACACCCCTCCCGTGGTAGCGGGTTTCCCAAATAAGGATACGATCAAAGTCATGGCCTGCAGCGGAGGGTCACCCCCACAGCAGTCTGCGACAAGGACATCACCCTTGCCACGGTCAACAGCGGGGGAGCTTCCCTCGCTGAGGACCGTGAGGGAGACCTCAGCGGTGAAAAATCCTCCAGAAAGTGACTCGTAGTCACCTTCCAGGAGCGACCCCGAAAGGCAGACTGCTCTCTCTATGGGATGGTGCCCCTTTGCGGCTGATAAGCGCCTGGCCAATTGTGAAGTGATCTATCATCGTGCTCAATCATGGGCATCGTGGCTCGTTCGTCGTCCAAACCACATCGTAGTCGAATCGAAAGCGTGTCGTGGCCGAATAGGATCCCCCGACTCTCTGAGTACGGAAACATTGTAGATGTGTTGTCCGAGGCTTGTAAGGCGCTATTCATAATACTCGTGGCGTTTAAGTATGAATACTTTCTACGCGCGTGACGCGCGTGCCGCGCTTGCGGAGACTATGAGTACTCCAGCGGCGACGCCATCGCGGAGCGGTGAAGCTGGAATGAATGAGACGATCGATAAATAATATCAATGGATGAAAACGCCAAGGCGTTCCAGGTGGCAGTATGAATACTGCAGCGGCGACGTCATGGCGGAGCGGGCGGAGCGTGACGCGCGTGCCGCGCTGGCGTTGAGTAGTATGAATAGCGCCTAACTTCCGTCATTTGCAACTGATTGCGAGCTGACTCGAATAAAGAGAGAGTTTTAGAATGAGGGGAGGAACGGGGCTACTGATAGGAAACCATCCTCATCTCGCCACTGTTGAGCTCGAAGGATTGTAAAAGGGGCGTGCCAAGGTGGCTTTCTCCTATATCGCGCTTATTCGGAATGGTTCAGAATTCACACTTGGTAGGTGTCATATGGGGTGGTTATATTTCACAATTATGTGGAAATCGCAGATTCCGTCCTGAGCTTGGACTGTGCCTTTAAGACTACCCGGAATGTAGTCTACCATAAAAAACATGAATTTATGGGCAGTTCTGGCAACCAGGTCTGGTCATTACCTTGTCAATAAAAATACACAGCTGCAGCACCGCCTTTTTCGGTTGCCGCGGACTGTACTTCTCACTGTGGATACATATACTGTATCAACGGCTTTGTAGAACCGCGAAAGATGCCTGGATGAAGTTTACGTTTTCTATTGCAGCACCACACTCACTAAGGCTTACCTTACATTTCCTGAGGGCTTTAATAAAACCATGTGTTCATAGTTGCAGGTATGGGACACAGCATTGATAGTTCGTTTTCCAAATCCCCTAAATGCCTTAGAGACATATAGGAGATTTCCAAAAATGGGCATTTTCATAGCTTTGCGAAGAGAAAAGTGGTACTCGAATGGCAATTTTCAGGGCGTTCAAAAAATTGTCTCGGATTGAGCTTGAAACGTTTTTCTGGGGGGTGTTTTGGGTTCTAATTACGAACCTAAGGCCTATTTGTGAATATTTGAAAAATTCCATCTGAATGGGACCGAAACTTCGAAAGGGGGGGAGTTTTCAGGAAAACACGACTTTTGGCGATCTCGAGAATGTTACGATGAAATCGTGTTGAAACTTCTACATAGAGGTTATTTGGGCTGCCCAACACAAATATGTGATCGGTTTATCGATTTTACTTGGATTATGTAAGGGAGGGTACGCGGTACCTCGGTCAAAGTCTCAGATTTTACTCAAAATTTTTCTGTGGGTGTTATTTGAGACGCTGAACACTAATTTGAGGTCCATGTTTTGATTTTCGAAGTTTTAAGGTTAGTAACGACATCTAGACGGCATTGTGCCTACCGTCACCCACAGTAACCCTAGGTCTGGTGACAAATAGACCCCAGGTTCGGTTTAAGCGCCCTTAATACCCCCCCCCCCCCGTAGACAGTTTTGAGCCGGATCCGAATTTTTTCTGAACACCTCAAAAATTTTCTTGTCTTTTTTCGTGTAAAGCACTTTTTCGTGAAGCAATGAAATTTCCATTTTGGGAATCCCCGTAGCCATTTAGGGGATTTCAAGCGCGGGTCGTTTATGTGTTGTCACAGACCTACAGCAACGACAGCATGGTTTTCCGAATCGCCACGGGGTGGGTAAAGCAGTCCGTAGTCAAAGAAGCAACGTGCATAAATGATAATTTACCCAATGTGGAATGTTCATTGGTACCAAAGCGAGTGTTTGGGCAGTTCTGGAAAACCTGTCTGGAAACCTTGTTAATGAAATACGCAACTACAGAACCGCCTTTTTCGGGTGCAGTGGACTGTACTTTCCACTGCGGAATTACCAGGTTGTTCAATAAGTTTTGTCGTTCGATACGAAAAACACAATTTCATGGTTCAAAATGCGCTTTGTTATCCAGTATGATCTCCTTGAACATTAATACTTTTGCTCCAACGATCCCAGCCCTGAAGTGAGAATCCGGAAGGTCTGCAAAATACGCTTCAACAGCCGTTATGACCTCTTCATTTGATGAGGAACGCATGCCACGCATAAATTATTTGAGTTCTGGAAACAAATGGAAGTCGCTGGGGGTCATATCTGGTGAATACGGTGGATGCTCCAACAGTTCGAACTTTAATTCATGGATTTTAGCCATTGTCAAAATGATCTTGTGACACGGTGCATTGGGGTCCGAAAGGTTGCAGTATTATTCAGAACTAATTGTTTTACTAGTTTGCAAGAAATCCACACACAAAATTCCTTTCGCATCCCAAAAAACTGATGCCATAACATTCTTGGTCGATTTCCGGACACGAACTCGTTTCGAAGCCGAATAACCAGGTTCACACCTCTCTTTAGCCTCTTGTTTTGATTCAGGATCATGGTGATTGACCCAAGTCTCATCCATAGTGATAAATCGACGCACAAAATCTACTTCATCCTTTTTAAAACGCTCTAAATGTTGCTGAGAAAGTCGCATTCGAATGTGTTTTTGTTCCATTATTAACGAGTGCTGCATCCATTGTGCACACAGCTTTCTTAAACCCGAACTTTCACTTAAAATATGGCTCACACTGCCTAATGAGATGTGTAGAGCCTCTACTAAATCTCTCTCAGTCAATCGACGATCTTCCAAAACCATATCCTGTATTTTGGCTATGATTTCTGGTGTTGATGCGCTTTTTGGACGTTCTTCACGTGGATCGTCTTTAAGGCTTGTACGACCACGTTTAAATTCAGCAACCCATCTTTCTACTGTTCTAATTGTAGGTGAACAATCATTATACACTTTGAACATTCGTTCGTGAATCTGTTTTGGTGCTACACCTTCTAAAAATAGGAATTTTATCACTGCACGATACTCAATTTTTTTTTCCATTGCTGTGACACGGCGACACTAAATGGCCTGTAAACAAAGAATGAATTGACAGATTGAAATGAAACTTCACATACGTTAATATGAAGAGTGTACCAACAAAACAAAAAAAAGCATGTGTAGAAGCTACGCCCTCTCTTATCGTACGACAAAACTTGTTGAACAATCTGGTACCGTATCAACGGCTCTGTGACCGCGAAAGATGCTGTAATGAAGTTTACGTTTGTATTGCAACACCACACTCATTAGGGCCGACATATTCTCCCAACTTGATCACTTCTGTCCATTACTGCAGATTTGTGGAAAACTTACACTATTAATGATTACTTGAAAAGTATACTCCAGCTTGAAGTTGGTTGTGAAAATCGTAGTTCTCTAGAGATGAGGTTTATCAATCAAACACAAGGAGCGCCCAAAACCTTCAGCTCATCATAATTTTAATAAACGGATAGGTAATTACAAATTGCCCAACGATGTTTCCATTTTCACTCGGAAACAATTGGTTTTTAATAGTTTTTTTGCGGGCCGGAAGTGCTGGCCAGCGGCATTAATTGTCGTTCGCGTGCTGTCGCGGAAATTTTGAATTTACGACTCAGGCACTTTAGTAATCGTTTCATAATGCTATTAATGGACTACTTGCGTCACAAACAGCCCCCATATCGGCACTGCTAGACGTCACAGGCGGGTAAGTGGCTTAGGCTCTGCTATCGTCCGGTGATAAAGTACCGTATTTCGGTAGCTTGCTTCTTGTTTTTTAGCGTTCCTTGAGTCTTGGAGCACGTGGGATGATTTTCCACATTCGTAGCGCGTTCTCTCGTCAAGGAGTTGAAAGAAATCGGCCATCGGCATTTGACGCCTGTTATCGAATGAATGCATATTTCTAACTGTATTTTGACTGTTTTTTTTTTCGAGAAAGGAAAAATCAATTATTTTCTTAGAAATCGATGACTAAGTAGTTTGACTGTAGCTTCTTGGAAGTTCTCAACTTTTTTCGTCCGATTCATTTTCGAATGAGGCCTTCGAACATAAATGAATGGTTGTTTTTTTTCGAGTTTCCGGTCAAAAAAGTAAAATCGCATCTTCGAATTAGAGGCATCAAACGCGCAGAAAACCATATTTGATTTTTTTACGTTTTCATTTAGCTTGGCCTCTTCAAATGAATGAAAATGTCCAAAGAGCCTCTTTAAAACCTCAATTTGCAGGTGAAACCAATTTGAATACACTGTAAAAAAATATGGTTGGAGTTCACGCCACAATATTTTTTTGAAGTTTTTCTGGATTTGGAGACCTGTTCAGTGCCATTCTTAAAGTTTTCCTGCATTTCCGCGGTTCGTACCATAATTGTTTTCTATGTTGTGTGACGGTCGCATCAACATTCTTTGGAAAAGTGCTAGATGATCGACCCAGAAGTGCTGGGTGATCGAACCCGCAGCATTATCAGGTGGCCTTAACTTTTAAGGGGCGCATTTTCAGAGCCTCCAGTTCCGTGGGTGATATCAGCTAGCCCGAAATGTTTGATTGTACACAAGAAATTGACAGTAATCTCCAGCGCGCCTTATAGAATGATCCATTCGACGACTCGAACTTTCGAAGTATTCATTCGCAAGCTGTATACAATGTAACTCTCTCATATCAGAGTTCTTATGTATGCTGAGAAGTATTGAAAACTCATAAATGTTTTTCCCTTCTGTTCCCCATGGCGTCTGAAACGACACTTTCTAATTCTGGGTGAGGATCTTAACGATTTTGACTCAGAAGCAAAAATTTGGAGAGGGAGCCTTGAAATCTTTTGAAAATTTGGTTCACCAGGAGGAGGAGGACTCAGATTGGGTGATATGTTTGGCAGGGAACATACTTTCCGTGACAAACGGATTTTCTGATAAAGTTACATGTCAATTAAGAACTCTTAACATGTTATTTGCAACTAATCTCCACAACTTCAAATTATGTGTGACCTTCAAAGTGAGTAGGTTGTCTGGTGCGAGTTGACTTACACGTGGCCTAAAGTACTGAAATGTATTTTTTTATCGCACATGTAAAAGCCTCTGCATAGTCCGACGGCAAAATTCTCGCCGCATCGATAGGGAATGAAGGGCAGGCACGGAGCTGCGTAGCCGCCCTCTACCCTTCATCGTGGCGTCGCGACTTCTGCCGCTCGACTACGCAGGGGCCTAAACTTTTCTACGCGGTGTGTCGTTTCCTTGGGAGGTATACGAGGCACTGTCGAGGCAGGACTTAGATGTTGACAGCGTCGTCGGTTCAATTACCCAAGCTTGAAGTACCAGGCCGTCCAATAATTCCTGCCCGAAAATTTTCAAAATTCTATAATTTTCCTTAGAAGTGTTATAATATCAGGCTAGTGTAAGAACCTTCTAGAAGGTTCTCCAAAGTTCTACGCTAGGGGTATATAAGGCGCAGTCGCCGCGTCTAGCTACCAGTACAAACTAAAATGGACCAAGGTTGAATTCGTACGTTCGTGTACTACGAGTGGCTGCTGGGCAACGACACGGGCACCGCGGTCGCCAACATGTGCAAGGAGGATGCAGTGTCCCAACGCACAGTCAGCCGCTGGTTCAATCGTTTCGAGAGCGGCGACACGAGTCTCGAGGACAGGGAGCACAGCCTGAGGCTTTCTACGGTGGATGATGACGAAGTCCGTCGCTTTATCAAGGAGAAGCCGGAAGTCACCACCCGTGATCTGGCGACGACGCTCATCTGCAGCAAGTCCACCATCCACAATCGACTCAATTTACTCGGCTACCACAAAGTTCTGGCCCGTTGGATCCCCCACCGTCTGACGGACGCTAACAAGCAGAGCCGCGTGGCCGTCTGCCAGTCCCTCCTCCTTCGTCCGCATCGCAAGGAGTTTTTCGAGGACCTGGTCACTGGGGATTAGAGCTGGGTCCTCTACGACAACGTCGCCCGCCGTGCCGTCTGGATCCCGCGCGGAGAAGAGCCGCCGATGACGCCGAAAGCCGACCTGCACCCGCTGAAGATCATGCTCTGCTGCTGGTGGGACACCAAGGGCATGCTGTACTTCGAGCTGCTCCCGCAAGACAGGACGGTCACCGCCTCCATCTACACCGAGCAGCTCGAGAAACTAGCCGCCGCCATCCGAGAAAAGCGTCCCCGACGGGCCTCGGTCCACCTGCTGCACGAAAACGCGCGCCCCCATGTGGCGAAGGAGACCCAGCAGAAGTTGGCGACGCTCGACTGGGAGACGGTTGCCCATGCGCCGTATTCCCCGGACCTCGCCCCCTCCGACTGCCACTTGTTGCGCCCGCTGAAGCATCATTTGGCCGGAAGAAAATTTACCAACTACGACAACCTCATATCCGACATCGCGGACTTCGAGTCGCAGCCCCCGGAGTTCTGGGCAAAGGGCATCGGCGACCTGCCCAATCGATGGGCCACTGTTGTGGATAACTGTGGTGATTATATTGTTGATTAGACTTGTTTTTCAATAAAGCTGAAAAAATTAAAAATGATGAAATTTTCAGACAAGAATTATTGGACAACCTGGTACATGACGCCCCCCTCTCCCAACCCGCACGCGGGCTTGAGGCGCCGACCAATCGCTGGCGGCCCCAGTCGTGTTCAGCGAGTAGGTCGCGTCGCGCTCTGTTGTGCAGGCTGCGCGTCGCGTGTGGGTGTCATGTAACATGTGGCTACAACGCAAGACGCAAGTTCCTCGCAATGTTCTGTATTATTATTACTTATGTTGTGTAGTGATGTTGTATATTGTAGCGCAAGCTACATGATTTTCAAATCGAAAATATCATCAAGTTACAAGTAGCATCACTTCAAGTTACTTGCTAACCTGTAGTAAGTTGCGTGAAGCCATCATACAAGTTGCGTGGAAGTCTCAGGTAACTTACTCAGAAATTTTTGAGCTGACGCAACTATGATCCTGGTGAGGAGTTAGCAGAAATATATGAGATGGTACTACATATTTTTTCAAAGCGTCTTTAAGAAGGAACTGTATCAAACATTGAATTTTGCAGTTTCTTTGTGCCGTCGTGCCACTGTGTACATTTGACTGGAAGTTTATGAAAGAAAGGTCGAAAAAAAAACTTTGTTTCATTTAGAAATTCCCATGCAAGTGTTGAACTAATGCGCAGTTTTGGGAGGTGTGGGGAGGGAAGAGCGGAGATGTGAGGTGAAGGGTTTTGAGGAAGTCGTACTGTTCCTATCAGAGTGAAATCCCGATCCGCAGTCGCAGCATGCAGTTGGAAAACAGCAGTGCTTGGACAACAATTAATCGTACCGGGACCGTGTGTTCCCAGCACTATCGTCGAGCTGCGTACTGCAGCAGCGATTGTCTGCAACTGCCAACCGAAATTTCGTTCGATAGGGACTGTGTTTGGAAAAAAGTTCATCAATTGTTTCACGCGTCAATGTAGAAAGGGCGCTGAGGTCTGAGAAGTTTAGAGGTCTTGTTCACCTGAAGGGTCATATTTTCGCAAAACTGTTCGGCACAGGCATGACTCGAACTCATTTTTGGATGAATGTTTGGTTTTTTAAGCAATTTTTTTCGACAATGTGCCTCTTTCCACTACCCTAAACGCGCCCTCATCGACTGGAATGACTACGGGATGAATGTCAAAAGCGAAGGAAATTTCAATCATATAAATTTTGCAAAGAAAAATGTTTGCTTGTGGGACCTCATTCACGACCGACCGAAGGAAGGGCCGCACTATTGTAGGATCGATCCGAGCGCTCTGCCTGATCCTGTTCTTCATAAGGACTAAATGAAACTCATTCGTAAAGGAAGGAGCTCTAGATCTGCGCCATGTTAACGTTGACTACTTTTGAAAACGGCTCAGCGGGCTTGAATTGCCGTTATTTGGTGAAATTCTGGGGTTGAAAATATCGAGTCCCGCGATTCTTCGCGATTCAGCACTGTCTTGTCTCCCAAACATCAGCGTTTTATGAAATTAGAGAGTATCATTGCATATTATGACGCAATTTTTCAGCATCTTATTTCAGGGTAGCAATCAGCTACGTGACATATTCGGTTTAGAACCAAAAAAAAAGGAATGACGATGCCTTGTGGGTGGCATGATGCCATCAGGGTGCAGCTTTTTGGCCTCTAGCCGCACATATTGTTGAATGTAAATGCCATGTAAATGCCTGCATGAATCATGCTTTTCAAGGTGAACCACCTATACTTTCTTGCAGATCATTGGTTTTGACGGCATTAACAAAAACGCAAAGTCTTCCACAAGTGATGAAACTGGCGTGGACACTGCGAGCACACAGTCGTCAGAGGACAGCAGTGTTGACACGGAGCCGGGAAGGTCAGTTGAGGAAGAGCCGGACAATCAAAGTGTGCTCCTGAGACGACTTCTTATCCTGTTAATGGCGTGCTTCTTCACATCCACTGGAATGACATCGTTTGGAGTCACTTCGTTCAAAGTAGTGCATGGGCTCTATGCGCTGATGATCACCGTAGAGGTGAGAAGCTTCGAAGGAATCGTTTCTGCGGTCTCTCTCCAACAATTGAATATTTTTCAGGGTCTTAGTCTGCTTGTTCGGAGTCTCTATGTGGTGTATCGAGTAGCGTGGTGGCAAGCAGTAAAGCAGGTTCCAGAGCGCGACAATGATTTGTTCAAGAGGAGGCTATACGTTGCCAAAAGGCTGACCGATGTTTTAATGAATGCCCTCGCTGTAATACGCTATGGAACCTATCTTGTGAGTTTTTTTCTGTAGAGGATCGGAAAAGGCTTTATGGCGTCATTTTTCTAGTGGCAGCGACAAATACACAGACAGAAACTGATCGTTCACTGCAAAACAATACACAAACAAATCGCAGACGTGGTTTTGTATCTCCATCAGCGTCTGTGGGAGTGATCTTTGCTGCGGTCTTGCATTTTCCGAAAACGATGTCTTCTTAAGTCTGTTAGATCTGGATTTGTATGCAGTACAGATCTTATTAGGTTCATGTCGTTCCTGTCGATGGAGTAAAGCCTATCTTGCTCGAATGAGTCCGGGCGGAGTAAGCAGCAGAGCGGTCGGTCATGGCGAAATACAACAGTGATAAGGAGATTTTGACATGATAAGCACGATAAGCCTTACTTCTACCGGCTCAAAATGAGGGAGCTAGGCTTACACATCGAGTGTTAACAGTGATGGCAGACATATACTTTGGCCATTGAAGCAGTGGCGAAGCGGTTGCGAACCGATGCCCTTTAGCTCGGGAACACATAAGGGACAGTGACTCATTAAGTCAGTCCGTCTTCCGCTCAGACCGGAAGGGATGTCGGTGCTCTTCCCATGGCATGATTCGGCCCACTTCTGAGTGCTAGCTGACTTGAACATCGATCACCCAACTCAACTTTGTTTGTGAAAGCGTGACGTTATAACAAAACCTGTGTCTACTATTGACGTTGTTCTTTATATTTATTGGCAGATCGTTGCCATCGGGTCAAGACAACTATAGAACCAACTCATAAATAGCCGAACCAGATTTTGTGATTTAGCATCAGATAATAATGTTTCAATATTCAGGTAGTTGGTGCAGTGATCAGTGGCAAGCTGATTGCTCTGGTGTTTGTCGCCCGACTAACGCATCACCTTCAACGGACTACAGGCAACATCCGGGATCATTTTCAAGGGCGGGAAACGTCCATATTTGTCGAATGACTCTGCACTGCCTCTCACATACGCTTTCCGTTTTGGATTTAGTCTGACGCATGGACCAGGCGGCTGGCCGTGCGGTGTTGGCGGCCTCACTGGAGAGTGAGGTTTCGATTCGATCGTGGTGATCTACCGTCGCAGCCCCGTCCAATCAGCAGACTAAAATTAGTACGTGAACTCTACATATGGTTTGTGTTATTTAAAGGCAGCATACGCGCTCGTTAACGCAGTTGGGATAACAATGTGAATAGAACCGTATGGCTTACAACATAATGCCTACGCATTTTGAAGCGTCAAAAACGATCCACAATGCCGTTACAGAAGTAGCAAGTCTGGCCCCGCCCGTATTTTCACGCCCCTGTATTTGCCCTTTTCCTCCAACACAGGGTTGCTGGGTCATCTTCGCCGTCAGTGACGTGTGTGGTTCACATGTTAGGCAACCCACCAACAGTACCGACGGTGAAGATGACCCAGCAACCTTGCGTTGCAGGAAAAGGCCAAATACAGGGGGCGTGAAAATACGGGAGGGCCAAACTTGCTACTCTTGTAACGGCATTGTGCGCCGTTTTTGACGCTTCAAAATGCGTAGGCGTTGTTATCTGAGCCATACCATTCTATTTCCGTAGTTATCTCAATCACGCTTACGAGCGTGTATGCTGCCTTTAAGTTGGAAACCGCAATGCTGTTTGGCGGGGAAACTTGCTAGCGGGAAAACGAAGGGAAGGGGTCCATCGATCGAATAATTTTGAGTCCGATTGCTGAGCACGGCTTCCTGATTGAGAGACATTGACGATACCAATCTTCCGTGACATACAATTAGGAAGCCGCACTCAGCTATTGAGCCCGAAGCCATTCGATCGATAGCCGTCATCCTTTCGTTTTCCCGTTTTCACGTTTCCCGCCAAGCAGCCTCGCGTCTTTCCATATCAAATATACGGATCATATCGTGTGTATAATTCAATTTGAAAGTTCAACTATCTGACCCGAAATCGTTCGATTGATAGCCATCATCCTTCCGTTCTCCCCCTTGCACTTTTCCCGCTAAGCAACGGCTTTCTAATGGGATGACGCGGACCATATACACATCATACATATATTATACAGTACATCGTAACGCTTACTTAAATTGCCATATATTATGCCATTAAGTGGTAAAGATTCGTACTTAAGTTACCGATTCTCTTGCCATCTTTGTAACGCTTAAAGCAACATTTGGGGAGATACACTTCTGCATTCTAATTGTTGTATTCTATAGTCATTGTTGATGGGTGTGGTGTAAATCACAAAAGATCAATGGTGCTTATTATGCTAGTTCGAAGACTTTGACGAGCTTTAATCTTCTTTTTTTCTCCGATTTTCCTGCTTGATCTCTGTATACCATGTAGGTTTTTTATCCCTGGCTTGGATGACAGTTTATTTTTCTCTTCCAAGTTACACTCGCCTTAGAGAAACGCTGCCATGAACTGTGTTACAGGTTTATAACAGTAAAGCCGATTGCTCATCTTTACTAATAAACATAATTAAATAAAGCTTATTATTATGCCTAGTTGAAGATCATCGAAGCTGAACAACAAGAAGAGAGGGGGACACCAGCTGACCTCATCATTAATATTATGTGTATAAACTAACCAACTAGCTAGGTAACGCAACACCAAATATTGGCTACTTGCTGTTCAACAGTGAAAAGAGAATGGAAACAGAAATGGGAGGAAACAATGAGGTACAAACTGCCGTACAAAGAATACAAAAACACAGCAGTGTCAACAAGTCGCAATAAAACCCGTTTTTCTTTCATACACAAAACAAAAATAGTTGCATACACGAGCTCACAAACTGAACCTAGCCACATATAATCGACACGAATCGCACTGATACTTTGCCTCCCTTGTTGTATGTGGGCTTAAACTCGGTGCGCATATGTTGTGAAATAGGTGCCCCGAGTTCACGCCAACACACAAGAAACGCAAAGTATCAGTTCGATCCGTGCCGACTGTACATTGTTTTGAGAGATAATGTCTTACACGGATCTACAGGCTAAGCTCGTTGTGAGCTGATCTATGCAAATGCACAAAATAAATAGGTGCCTATCAATCAGGAGCAGCTCTGAACAATGAGAGCAGCACATTTATCATTAATCTACTAAAGATTGGCCTCGTCGAGAATCTGGTCGAAAAGGTGTCGTGTCGGTCGTCGATGGCGCCTGTGACGCTTCAACGGCGACTCGTAGGTTCGTGAAGCGGAGTCGGAGTTGGATCTGGAGGAGGAGGCGTATGATAGCCACATTGGAACTCGGATGGGATTGGCGAGCTGTGGCAACAGGAATCGATGAGATCGGCGGGGAACGGAAGGGAGACTGCGTTTGACAGTTGCAGTACAGCATCGAGTACATTTGGCCGCATCGATATATATTGCACATTTGGCACCACAACCACAGTCGGCAAGCGAGAGTGTAATCATTAAGAGCAGAAAGTAGAGAGCAACCGGTTGCATCTGAAAAAGGAACAGTTAGACCGTGATTAGTTATGAAAAACGGTGACACGGCATTTAACGAATAGGAGGCATCGCACAACAGTTTAGCGAATTCCATTGTTATCAGGAAGGTGCTGAACTCAGTGTTTTCAAGTCAGCACCTACCTGTTAATTACGTGGATAGAAATGAGGCAAGCAGTAGACATTATGCTACAAACCCATGAAAGTCGCAAATAATTTGTAGTATGTGGACATAATCAATATGGTAGCAGTCCTGGGGCCGCATGCATGAACGCAGCGAACAGTGTCAGCGAGCCGCTCCGCGTGCCATGCGCGCAGCGTCGAGCAACGGGGCGGCCCCGAAAATCAGGCACATCAATACACGCCACGAAATTCGGGGCCGCCCCGTTGCTCGACGCTGCGCGCATGGCACGCGGAGCGGCTCCCTGACACCGTTCGCTGCGTTCATGCATGCCGCCCCTGGAGGAAATTTCACGCAATATTGGTATTCGTAAACCTATCTAAAAATCACAATCCAATTCTTGTGTTCGCTCCATCACAAAGTTGAGGTCACCTGAACATGGCTGGAGGGGTAGTAAGGTTATATTATGGTAAGGACTTCATTAGGGTTACTCAAAATCAGCTACACCTTTTTTCTATCCGAAACATTGAAAGTACGGACTGCCTCACGGATAAGACTGATATGATCTTTGCAAAATACACAATTATTGGCCCACCATGTGTGTTACAGAAAGAGACGAGCTTGAAAAGCGAAAGACCTGTTCTGCGGATTTTGGTTTAACTCTCTGAACTTCATACAAGGCCTTTCGAAAGCAACGAGAGACTATTATATTATAACCTCAAGTGTATAGCAAAATGCCAAAACAAGGAACAAGAGGTGTCTCAACGCGTTTACGCTAGAATGCATGTTCTGACACGTTGACGCTGCAATGCAAAGCAGGTATAGGTGGTGTAAAGCCGATATCATACTTCCAACTACATGCGACGCGACGCAATGTTCACTATCCATATCGACCGAAAATCGATATGCTTGATATGCACTGTCGCTGACGCTGGGGAAGTATGAACCCGGCCTAAGCCGGTGAAAGTATGAATTCGACGCCGTACTAGGCCGGACCCATACTTCTCGCAACGGGCAACGCGATGCAAGTTTATCATCCATACCGATTTTTAGTATGGATGCCTGACACTGCATTGCATCGCCCGTTAGGGGTGACTTATACTTCCACCACCGAGCGCTGCGGCGAAGTGTTAACCTATAATATCGATCAAGCCATGCCGCTTGATCGATATTACAGAGATGCACTACGCCGCGCCGCTTGGCGGCTGGAGTATAAACGACGCCTAATATTGATCGTGCCGCGCCGCTCGACCAGTATCATAGAGTTACACTTCGCCGCGCTGTTTGGCGGCGGAAGTATAAACGACCACCTACTAGAATTGTTGCTCCGTCTTAACAGTACTACAAACATGTCAAAGTATATAGTGTTCGACAGACGTGATGGAACGTCTGGCTCACCGCGATGGCACTCTACTATTTGCTAGAACTTGTTGTAATTTTGAAAGACGTTACGAAATCTCTGGATCCTACAGGTTGAAGATTACCTATAGATTTTAGAAATGCGGAAAGTTTATAGACGGAAAACATGCAGCGCCTCGAATGGGATCTGATAAATATCGTTCCTGGAGTTATTTTTTGCCCGCCCGAAAGCGCAACAGCGGTATAATTCATTTCAACGTTGCCAAATGCGTTAATTGAGAACGGACATCCCCTCTGCCCCTTTTAGTAAGATGAATCCAATGTAAAGTCGTATTTTTAGCATCACCATCTGGTTCAAAATCGCGTAATTTCTTAATAATCTGAAATCCATATGATTAATTTCTGTCTAGACGCCTTATCAGCAGGACCTGAGGAGGGAAATATTTTAATCTTCGAAGAGCTGCAGTGTTGGAAATTTCTGATTTCTATACATCATGGATATCGCCTAGATAAAAGGAGTCGAGAAACTTATCGACAAAGGCTAAGTAGAATTGTTTTTCAAATTTTCTCCTATGAACTTGGACAGACCAAAACGGCAAAGAAAAGGATCACTTTTCTGATCTGAGAAGAGGAGTCATTTCTGCCAAGCGTTGTCCTGGAGGTTATTCATGGCGCTGAGCACGGACATGAGATTAGTTTTTAATTATTTTTCGGAAAATTATGGAAGACTACGGCAGCGAACTGACAGTTTGCCTACCGTAATTCACCGTAGACTTGAGAAGGGACTAATAATGAATAGCATCTTCGTGTTTAACGCCCCATGTGATTCCTTTAGACAGAGCTTGTGCAGAAACTGTCATTTCTGAAATGCTAAAAAGCTTCCTTTAAATCGGCACAGAGAAACTTATTTGGTTTTCCCGTCTTAATCCAGTGTGTGAACCAAAGGAAGATAGTTGGCAAAGCTTGAGACCTCAATTCTACGCATTCATAATGCGACAATCCCGTGAAAACTGCTCTGTGGGCTCGGCAGGCTGTGTCCTGGGAAGGTGCTAAATAATTTCTGGCGTTTGACTTGTTAACTTTGTGTATTACATATAATACACTAAGTGGGCGTGAACAAATTAAAATTGTATGCCACGGGATTTCGGGACAAGTTTTTCTCCAAGATTTGACAGTTTTGTGTGACCCTTAACTTCGTCGAATAGCAAAAAAATCGGATACGTTTTTTTTTTCGCGGGTACGCTGCCATTAAGATATTTTTGATTTAGTCAGGTACATTGAGGGAAATTGCAAAGCATGAAACCGCATTTCTACCTCCCTTCCGACCAGGGATGAGCGGAATAAAAATATGAAATTTTGGAAATTGGTTCTCGGGTTTTGGAACAGAATTTTTTTCCCGTGTTCCGGAAATCGGGCGCGAAACGCCTGGAAACGCGCGGAAATGCGGTTTTCGGAACGCGAAACGCGGAAAAATTCAGAGATCATCTAGTGTTTTCTTACGTCCCAGATGACCCGATGTTTTCGCATTCCGCGGCGTTTTTCGCGGTTTTCGGAATGCGGAACGCGGAACTCCGCTCATCCTTGCTTCCGACCCTCTAAAGACTGTTCTTCGAAACTCCAGTCTGTGTTCGGGACATTCCCTGGCAGGGTAAGCATAATGTAACATGCTGTGATTTTTCGAAAAGCTATGAATGGGTCAAATGTTTGATTGTAGTGCTCCAAAAAACCATTTTGAGAGAACATCCTTGAATAAATCTCTCCAACGATGAAATCTGGAGATGAGAAGAGCCCAGTCTTGGCTGAGGATCTAGACGGAAAAGACTTAATTCATTGGTAAATGTTTTTTTTAAGAGGAAAAATATATGTCTCTATAGCATTGTGGGAAATGCGACAGATTTTCTGTCGGAAAAGGCAAAATAACACTGAACGGACAAAGAGCTTCGTGCAGATGGTAAGGAGCTGCAGCATGTTCTTTATCGGCCAAAACAAAACTGCTGAACATCCTGATACTCCCCCAATAAGCTATATGAGAGATAAACCGGAGGTTTAGGGTTAATCTGTTGGCTTAGGTATTGCATTAAAACGTATGATGATTGCGTGCACAGCGAGCAAAATGCAAAGCCTCCTCCTGCTTCCATGAATGAGGAACTCAAACCTCTCAAAGAAAGGTTAGACTAAACATTTGTCAGTTTGCCTCCAGTCTATATACACACTAGTTAGGACAGTAGTCAGTCAAGTACTGCACTGTATCCTCTATGTATGATGACGTCTGATCATTTCGGAATACCGCACAATACTACAACTTGGGCGTGTTTTCAGAAAGTATAGTAATGTACAGGTCAAGTATATTGAAATGTGGCGATTACGTTGGCAGGCGGGGTGGAGGGGTAATGTAGCTTGGCGATGTGGGTAGTTGGGTAGTAAACATATGACTTCATTTTATAGTTTTGTATAACTGTGACGTTTCAGCATGGTTCTGAATGTAAAGGCATACATTTCTAAGAAGGTTCGTCTACCTCCCTATGCTACTACAAAAAAAATCGTGCTCTATGTGTAGTTAGGGCTGCCCTAGTCTATTTTTGTCTGGCAGGAATAGCGGGAAAAGACGTCTGCGTTACACTATCAAAGGCGATAAGATCTAATCCCCCGTTGTTAAACATTTGCCTCTGAAGCAATGTTTGACAAAAATTGATTGGGATCGTGTAAGTAAGAGAATAACTTTTCCGAAAAACTCGTAGAGTGCAAAATTCGCATGTGCTAGTCCAATGTTCTGATGAATAGGGTACGGATAGGGTAACAGTGGCTAAAAGACGCACGTGGGGGCCAAAGTTCGATGTCCCGCTATTTTCTTCCACTTATTCAACGGGCGAAGTTATGCTACCGCTTGAGCTCGGCCAGGTTGTTCATGGGTCATCTCATCATTAGGTACCTATAGGAACTGCTTGGTTCTGGAATAAGTTCGTTCCAGTTTTTTTCCAAAGAACTTTATTTACATGATTCTTTTGTTGTTCAGCAAAGTGTTTGTATTCGCTAGAAAGTGCTTTTCTTTTTCTGCTCTATCAAACTGAGCAATTTGTTTTTTCATATAATTTAATTTTTCTTCGTATTTTTCAGGCTTGGAAATGGAATACCCAGGACGCGAAAATCATCATTTTTGATACCCACCTTTCTTCGCTTTTCATCACGGTCGAAAATCAGCTGAAGCCGCTTGTGACATACATACGTACTATAGGTGACATACAGGGTTGACGGGAATTCCTGGTCAGATTGTGGTTTTTAGCCGAAGACATAGAGATTGCGCGTCGCCTGCATAGGCAAGCAGTGACGCAAGCTCGCCAGTAGTGAGAGGTATTGCAGCACGCACTGCTTCGCGGCGCTAGAACATTTCCGTCGTAGCTGCTGAAGGTTCGTGTGCTTTTTGTTGTCGTATTTCGGTGATCCGAGCTCTTTAAAACTGCCCCGAACTATATAAGTAGTCCTAATCCTCCATATCGGCACGAAATATATTTCCGTCGATCGCGTGCGTGAGCGAGCGTATGCTGCGTCTGCTTCTCTAACACAGTTTCTTGGTGTTTCTCTCCTCGCTCCGCATTCGCACGTGAAGTAACAGAGTAAATTTGGCTGCAAAATAAGGATACGTAGATTGATGACTACGTCGTAGAAAACTTCTCTAGTAGATGAAAGTTTGAGGAATCTACTACGATGTCTCAAGAAGCCAGTATGATGCAGCTATGGTCTCCTTATCAAGTTCAGTCTAGTGAATTTACAAGGCGCAATCATTGCGGCTGGCTGCGCGGCAGTTTGCGACACGAACGGCCAGCGGATTTTTCACCGCGCGCGACGATACACCACCGAAGCCCCGTCCATTCGCTAAACTCATTTTTACAAGGGCTCTAGGTGCATCTCTTAGCGTCGTGGTGAGCTCTGTAAACCAGTACCATTCTAGAATCTATGAAAGAACCAAGGAATGGTGACTCTTTCTTGAAATTTGTTAATAGTTAATGTTAACAAAAATGTTTGCTGGAAATATGTACCTATGTTTCTACCTGGTAAAAAAACTGAGTTAGGAAATTTTGTGTTTACTTAATGAATGCGGCAACGGCCAAAAATGAGGACAATTACAGGAAAATGCGGTGTAGTCGACGATTTGATGTTTACGCGGGGAAAATTAGACGTGGGCTACAACCTATGGATTAATCCAATTGCTCTAAAACAAATGATTGCCTATTTTCTTTGACATCACAAAGTGTGTTTTGAACTTACACATGTTTCAGATTTGTGTTTTGGGTGCCTCAGGTTACGGAAATATCCTCGTTCGCGCTCATCAGGTTTTCGCTGAAAAACCAAAACGCACATAACTATACATATTAGTATGGTATTGCGAAATCTCTAGATCAGGACTTATAGTTTTCAGGGAGGAATATAAAATATGAAAGAAAACTTCGGATGCTTTCAAAGACTGAGATGGAGGGAATCTATATCAAGTGGGTTTTCCAATGACTTAAAAGCTTACACATATTTCAAGCTGTTGCGGCTATCAACAATATTATGCCGAAAATCTGTTTTGTTGGAGTTGTCTGCAAATTTAATCCTCAATTTGATACAGACTCCAGCCTTAAGCGGATCTTCATCAAAGTAAGAGGTTTCGGGTGAAGTTACAGTGATGGAGAGCCGTGGAAAACATCCACAAGCCGCCTTTACGGCCCTATAAATGTCTATGCCAGAGTTCAGAAAACCCCTAACCTTTTGTCGACCAATCGCAATGAAGGCAGCGAATGTCGTAAACAAGCCCCAAGTAGTCCATTATCGTATTCGACTACATTACGAATACCGTAATCTCACCTTTTTATTCTAAGATCAAAGGAAAATACAGGTGGCTGCATTGGTATTGTAAAGTGAATGAGGATGGACTTGAAGCTTTTGATTCATTGTAGATTATCAAACCAGTTCGAACGAAGGGACTCTTCTTATTGCCTTGTTTCTAGGAAAAATTGTCCAGGTTTATAACAAATAGCTGCAAATTACATATTTATCTGTGATGAAAAATCAACACGGCGAATAATGCATTTTTTAAAAACTAGAATGACTTTTATAACATTTTCAGTCCATACTCGCTTAAAGGCAGTGTTTAAAAGTAAAGTTGAGTCTAGTTTGAAAATGGTCCCGCGCTACAGTCCACGGCGACGTATAACTACAGCCGTGACTTGCTTCCCCAGGAAAAAATCTTTGAATCTCACCCGCGGCTGGTGCGGCGGTCGCGTGCGCCGGTCCGCTGATTGATTCAGACCGAGAGAAGTGTGCAGCTGATCAGCTTACCATGCCGCCAGCCGCGGGTGAGATTTAAAATTTTTGTTTGAGAAAGCAAGCCACGGACCTAAGTGTAAAAAGGGGAAGGTGCGATTGCGTATTTCAACAAAACATGCTGTAGGTTGCGAACGTCCTATCCTAATCGACGGTTATTTTGTATTTTTTTGTAATTTTTGAAGAAAAAACACCGGGACCTTTGAGAAGCGGTTGATCTTCCTCCTCACTACACATCACGTATACGCCTAAAGCCTTTTACATAGATACACGCATCAATAACAACAAAAAATGAAAAATTACAAAAAATTGGAAATAACAGAGAAAATTTATTTTTCCCTGTTATCCCTGCAAATATTTGACAAAGACTAGGAATACTGATGATATTTGTGCACGGGTTGAAGCTCATCATTTTTCAACGTTGCCGACTTTTTTCTTCAGGAACCAGTTGAAAATTACAATTATACCGTCGACTATTGCTGGACGTCCGCAATCTCTACAGCATGCTTGGTGAAAATGCACAACCGCCTTTTTCCGTAGCCATGGACTGTATGTCCAAGAACTAGCATGGGATAATATTAGAAAGGTCCCCCTAAACCCTCAATTTCCGGTAGAAAAATCGTTACGAAGAAGACACTGAACCATTTGGTTCCTGCATCCTACGCCTCTAGTGTGTTTGATGCAATAGTTCTTAATGGGGGCGGTCTGTTCCGATGAGCCTGATCCCCACGATTCTCACCTATTTCCTGGATGTTTTTTCGTCATTATTTTTTAATTTCTTTACTTCTGAAATGCTTCTAGAGCAAGCAAAAACCTTTCTGAATTACTTGTGAGAAATCTAATTAATCTGAGTAGCATCGTCGGAATATTACGACACGCCATTAAACGCCTGCTCTCTAGTTAGCCCCGCCTCTGCATGCTTTCTATTCCTGAACCACTACGGAAAAGATAATGGCAGTTCCCACAAGGTACCTTTTATTGTTTCCAGGGCCATTTCAAAGCCTAGAGCATACTTACTGCAACGCGCGACAGCCTTATTTTTGATCAATGGCGGTGATTAAAAAATGTCGCGTCGCTCCTCGCTAGAAGTATAAACTAGGATGGTAAGTCTACTTTGAAGGGGCGCATACTTGATGTTCCAGACTCTACAATTTGGTTTTAAACCCAAATATGGAACTGAGCACAAAATATAAAGTGTGATTTCCTGCGCAGGTAGTGACTTCAGGGAAAATTGATTACTAACTTCGGCAGTCTGTAGAGTGAATGGACTGCGCGAGTTTTGTGATTTGTAAATTTCTTGTTCTACTCTAACTGAGTTGGAATAAGTTGTATCG
Source organism: Aplectana chamaeleonis (assembly GCA_029168955.1). Lineage (NCBI taxonomy): Eukaryota > Metazoa > Nematoda > Chromadorea > Rhabditida > Cosmocercidae > Aplectana > Aplectana chamaeleonis. The sequence continues at coordinate 231,501 of JAPDOI010000773.1, forward strand.
CAAGAAGGGCGGGTGTGGAGAAAAATCTGTCCGTAGGGAAGGTTTTCCCAAATTTTGCAAAAAAAAAGATGGAAACTGGGTGATTGGCGGGTCTTCCGGTCTGACAACGAAGAAGAAGCAGCTAAATAAACACCAGCGGTTTAGAGAGGGGATGACATGGCTAATGCTTGTTCCTATCGCTATTCGGGGACGAGCGACGCATTGTTATCAGTTTAGCACCCAGTGGGCGGAGCTTGGGGTTGTCATCCTTGAGCGAGTTGCAGAAAAAAAGAGGAAAGCGCTGCTGATTCCGACCCCAGACGGTCGGTTCTGTCCTCCAGGGACAAAGGTCAATCGCCGCCGAATTTATCAATGATTTTACTTGTGAAGTAGTTTAGAATTCATAGATATAAAAACCTTCCAAACTAAGGGTTATTAGGATGCGCACTGAGTACCATTGCGAAGTTTACAACCTTGTGTCGCTAGCTAGTACTGTATGCGGATTGTCTACAAGGAACAGTCTTGAAGTTTCCACCCGAAATAGAAAGGACCAGGCCCCATTCCAACAACAATGTCGGAAAAAACGAACCAAAACGGGCCATATGTAAGTATGTAGCCGTATATGGCCCCAAAACCTGACTGCGGGATGCCCGCCCCATCCACTTCTTCTACAGCTACCGAGGAAGTGGGCGGGGCAGGTATGCCACGATTAAGTTTTGGGGCCGCATAGGGTTATTTCTAACTCCGTTGAGCTGTTTTTTTCCAAATTGCGTTTGCGGTAGGGCTCCACTCTTTCGACTTATTGTAGAAACTCGAAGTCTTGTCGTGTTTATCGTGAACATTGCTTTTAAAAGTATACGGACGCTAACCGATCACTTACAATGTACCCAAATTTTTGTTAGTTTAACGTTCTCTGTATATATTTGGGTGGCGAACTATGCTCTTAAGTCAATTTGTGGATTCTCCACCAAGTTCTGAATTTAAACCGATTAAAAAAAATCGATATTCGGTCGATTTCATTGATTCTCTAGGAAACAGGGTAAAATGTGTAAAGATCGATATGAAAGCTCCAAGAACGCTCATATTCTAAGCCTAGCGCCTGAATGGGCTCCAGAGAAGGTAAGAGCGATACGGATGCGACTACTCAAAACTCTGAGCGAGGCCTTCCCTGACTCACAGCGAATCGCTCTCGTAACCTTCTAATAAATGATACAAGAAGCACAGCTACAGCACATTTTTTGGTAGGCAAGCTTTGCTCCAAACAGAACCTACGGGAGCGGCTTCCCATGATGGCATGCGGGAATGAGGAACCATTACCGGAACTAATAACGCGGCGCTTTTCATGTTAAAACTTGAAACTCCTTCCTTTCAGGGGTCTGCAGAGTTCCAGCGACTGGAGAAAAGTCACCGAGTGTCAGACTGTAACTGCGTCAGATTTCTTGGCGGCCCCCCCCCGCCGTCGCCTTTACCGCCGCGTCTGTCGCCCCGCCGCCGAATGTAATCGATATTGCATCACTCATAGCTGTTTGTCGCCGCGAGTAACGACGCGACTTGAATTCTGCGGACCCCCTTTTTTTGCTCGCGTGTGTGTGTGCGGTGCGAGTTTAGAGGGGTACTGAGAGAGTATACTCAGGCGATTATCGGCCCCGAGCCGCCTGACAGTTCGGCTAGTGTTCCCATTCTGCAAGTTTTCTCCTGTTGCTGTCCGGGCCACTGCTGTTGCTTTCCGGGACACTGCTGTTGCTGTCCGGGCTATTCCGGTTGGCCCGAACAGCAACAACAGTGGCCCGGAGATTGGGAAAACGAGCCGAACTGTCAGGCGGCTCCGATCCCTGTTCGGTGCGGCTCGGAGCCGAGAATCGCCTGAGTAGGAGATAAAGAGTGGCATCATAAGTGCCCTCACGCACGCGATGGGCGCGAGTGATTAGTTTCGCTTCAAAATAGAGGGGACACAGACGGTATTAGGCGTCGGCGATAAAAACTAAAATTCCAGTAGTTCCTACGCGTGTGAGTGCGGAGCAGAGGTTTGCATGGCAGATAGAGTGTGCAGCTTTGTGTGCACAATCGGCACGGTGAAAAATATGGATTTCGATTTTTGTAGAGGGTACACATTGATTAGGTCAAAGAATCTTAGGTGTAGTTCTTCGTTGAATGAAAAAACTCAGAAATTTTTTTGCCCCAGGTTTCTACAACTTTTTTGTAGGGCAGAACAGCTGTAGGGCAGTGGCAAGAGGCGCCACTGTCACGCACACGATCGAGTGATCAAACCACGATCAAGGCGAACCAGGCCTTCTATCCCTTCGGGGTCTTTAAAGGCACAGTACACCCTCAGATATGAATTTTGAGATTTTCATCCAGTTGTGTAGAAGACCCCTCCTGTATAACACGTGTCAAGTGCGAGATCCCAATTTCTCCAAATAAGCGAGATATAGGCGACCACCACAAGCCCGACCCCCTACCAGATTTACGATAGCGGCTAAATGGATGGATAAAATTCTCATTATTTCGTTGTTCTTCGGCCCATTGCCGGTCTATCTCCTCATCCTGTGTTGCTCTCCTGCAGCGATTGCGAATGAAGAAAAATACAAGCCTGAGTCAACTCGTCCACGAAATTTTTGCCTTCAAAATGCAGGCATATTCAAGGAGCCATATCTCCGTTCGTAGGGGTTCTCGAACGCTTTCAGAGATGCCATTGTGATTAGAGAGTGACTCTCTCCAAGATAAGCGTGAAATCTGAAAAACTATTTTCTGGGTGTCCTGGCCCTTTAATTTGATACAGACTTGCCCGGGAGGATAAGGACACTGATTTGAACATTATCTGGCCTCCGAAAGTCATTGTATAGGTCCAAAAGACATTCAATGACCTTTACGACTCGAAATTGAAGTCGGGTATGTGGCGCTTCCGTCGAGGGGTTGATCGACGCAGCCAACATTACCCTTTTAGAACGACTTTCTTAATTAAAATGCGTCGACCTCATTTAGGGGAAGAATAATGGCATTAAAAGGATCTTTCCAGTGTTTTCTGAAGAGCGGTTTGTTGAGACTCGTTCATAATGGCCCATATCGATTTTTCATGTTTTTTTCCAAATTAGGATTATGATTCAAATACTCGAATGCCGAAAAAAGGTTATGGGATGGAGCACTTTGATATGCACAGTACAGCTCAACTACGCAATGCCGTTCAGTCCGCATAGTGCACGCTGAGTGAGATCACTCTCGAACCAAAGGCAAAAAACCGCCCGGGTAATCCCACATCCCTGTCTGAGGATCCTCGGAGCCGTGCCGCAGCACGCTTTCGCAATGAATGGGCACTTTGCGAACTGAACGCGATAGCGTAGATGAATTGTACATAGTTAGGTCCGTGGCTTGTTTCCTCAAGAAAAAACATTCAAATCTCACCCGCGGCTGACGCGGCGGTTGCGTGCGCGGACCCGCTAATCGATTCAGGCCGAGAGAAGAGCGCAGTCGATCAGCTCACCACACCGCTAACCGCTCGCGCCAGCCGCGGGTGAGATATAAATGTTATTTTCTTGGGGAAACAAGCCACGGGCCTAACTGTATGGGAATAACGGTTTCGAAAAGATGCCAGGTTGTTCAATAAGTTTTGTCGTTCGATAAGAAAAACACAATTTTATGGTTCAAAATCCGTTTTGTTATTCAGTATGATCTCCCTGAACATTAATACTTTTGCTCCAACGATCCTCCAATCTGTGGATCCCATCCCTGAAGTGAGAATTCGGAAGGTCTGCAAAATACACTTCAACAGCTGTCATGACCTCTTCATTTGATGAAAAACGCTTGCCACGCATGAATTTTTTGAGTTCTGGAAACAAATGGGAGTCGCTGGGGGCCAAATCTGGTGGATACGGTGGATGCTCCAACAATTCGAACTTTAATTCATGAATTTTAGCCATTGTCAAAATGTTCTTGTGACACGGTGCATTGTCCTGATGAAAAAAGAATTTTTTCTTCTGCAAACCGTGTCTTTTTTTTCACGAATTTTTCCTTCAACTGTTCTAAAAGGTTGCAGTAATAATCAGAATTAATTGTTTCACCAGTTTGCATATAATTCTCAGACGAAATTCCTTTCGAATCCCGAAAAACTGATGCCATAACCTTCTTGGCCGATTTCCGGACACGAACTCGTTTCGAAGCCTAACAATCAGGTTCACCCCACTCTTTAGCCTCTTGTTTTGATTCAGGATTAGGCTGATTTACCCAATTCTCGTCCATAGTGATGAATCGACGCACAAAATCCACTTTATCCTTTTTAAAACGCTTCAAATGTTGCTGAGAAAGTCGCATTTGAATGTGTTTTTGTTCGATTGTTAACGAATGCGGCACAAATTGTGAACACAGCTTTCTAAAAACCGAAATTTCACATAAAATATGGCTCACACTGCCTAATGAGATGTGTAGAGCCTCTACTAAATCTCTCTCAGTCAATCGACGATCTTCCAAAACCATATCCTGTATTTTGGCTATGATTTCTGGTGTTGATGAGCTTTTCGAACGTCCTTCACGTGGATCGTCTTCAAGGCTTGTACGACCACGTTTAAATTCAGCAACCCATCTTTCTGCTGTTCTAATTGTAGGTGAACAATCATTATACACTTTTAACATTCGTTCGTGGATTTCCTTTGGTGCTACATCTTCCAAAAATAAGAACTTTATCACTGCACGATAGTCAATTTTTTTCCATTGCTGTGACACGGCGACACTAAATGGCTTGTAAACAAAGAATGAATTGGCAGATTGAAATGAAACTTCACATACGATCATATTAAGAGTGTACCAACAAAACAAAAAATTTTGGGCTCGTAGCAACGACCTCTCTTATTGAACGACAAAACTTATTGAACAACCTGGTATGGATTACATAGGGAAGCCTTCTGAAGCAAAGATTCCAATTCGGCGGAGATTTTTCGCTATGCGAGATAAGAGAGCGCGTCAATTCGGCGAAGCACATCATGGAGTGTGATAACTGTGTATACGTACGGGGGACGGGGCCAACACGGACGGGGGCTACGGTAGGCTATAAATGAACATGTGGCAGCCACGGCTCATAATAGAACAATAGGACGAGAAATCAATTACTTCAAACTGTAGCTTTGATAAATGGAAAATATTTTTGTTCGATAGTCACCAAGGTTTTAAGCCCTTTGCGTGTACACTGTATACAACCCGTTGATTTGTTCGATACCACATATTTGCTCAAGTTTCAGAAACTACATTGACTATACTGTCCAGGATGAGCTCTTTCGTGCGACTCTGGAACAAAATTGTCAGGGAAAGGTGGAGAGTAGGGAAGGTCTCCCGTATTGAGATACCAGAAGTCTCTGTTTGACGGCCATTTTCTAGAACAGCATTGAGCAAATGACAGCATATGGGGCAGTTCTATGAGCTGAAAGCGGTGAGACTAGCTTCTCCCTACCTCATAGGTCTCCGACTTAGTCTCTGAATCTGAGTTTATCTCAACTTAGGTGTTGCTTCCTCTTACGTATAGGCTCTACCTACTAAGAATCCTTATAGGCGGTTTATAGCTGAGCCGGAGATTTGATCCTGCAATCTTTACTAGGAATCATTAGTTTTGTTCAGGATGAAGGCGCAGTTTGTTCTTCTTGGAAAACAAATAGATTTTTAAAAACAATTATAGAGCGCTCGCAAAATTTAGTCGTGTAATGGGACATCGCGGAAATCCGCTGGCCAGTGGCATCGCAAATGCCGAACAGCCTCGCAAATGATCTCGTCTGGTCCATTTGCTACAGTAAATTTGGCGAGTGGTCCATATGTACTATCGTTCTCGGAGCAGAATTCCGGTCTGCGATTGCGGACTACGGCTCTCTTATCACGCGACACGTGATGATCGAGCTTGGAGAAAGGTGAATCGTGCCGGAACCATGTGGTCCCAGCACGATTATCATCCGGTTGCGTGATGCAACGGCTGTTGTCCGAAAATGCAGACCGAAATTTGGCTCCGAGAACGACAGTATAGCATTGGTTGAATGATTTTTCCAACAGTTTTTGCAACCCGTGCCCTGCTTCCATACTATGTGAAGATTTAGGACCTTCCTATGATTACTCAACCTACGATTATTCAACTTATTCAACCGGATGACCTAAACTCCCTCATTGTCAGCGCCAAGTTGCGTCGACTTTTCTGCCTTCTATCTGAGAAGCATGTTGAGATACGAACGAGTGCTAAACAGGGTACGGCACGAGGTGTGAGGGGTTCCTATAGTTTTCAGACCTCCCCCTCCAGCAAGGTTTCCCTCACTCTGAGAAAATCCTCCGCGATCGTTCACAGATAGAATCCCCTCGGTTTCTGGTAGGGGCCGAGAGAATACTAGCATGGGGCTATCGCGCAACGATCGCGAAATTCTGCCAGTCTCAAACCGAGAGTGTACCGCGTTCGTTCATCGATGCTCCCACGATGCTCTATAGCAAAACCGCGAGGAGTCGAGCCTGGGCCTATCACGGAACGATTGCGAGATCCTACCAGTTTCAACCTGAGGGCAAATCGCGTCTATACATTGATGTATTCGGGGCGTTACATCGCGGATCCCCGACGAACCGAGCTTGGGACTATCGCGGGACGATCGCGAGATTCTGTCAGCCTTTTGATGGTACCGCATCCAGGTCCTCTCGATCTTCACCCGAGCGAGTGTTGCCTATCAGATCAACACGAAGCCATAAGGTATTGCCCTCGCCGCATTTCGCGCTGCTTTACAAATCTGCACAACATGAGAACGCGGGACCGGGGGGAGACGATCCCGGTACCATCGCGGATCGCGAGTACACCACGGTATTAGCGCGGTAAACCTCTGAACAATCGCGGTACCATCACGGTACAAGAACGGGAATGCCAACGGATGAGTCGATTGGGTAGCTATCGCGGAACGAACGCGGATCGCTGGACTAGAGGGAGACGAACACGGTACTATCACGGATCACGGGAGCATCATGGTACTAGCGCAAAAGATTCTCTCAGAACAGCCTCCCTCCCCGCAACTATTTTGGGCATGGTGACCCGGGGGGGGGGGGGTTCTGAGGCTTTAAAGGTGAAAAAAGTCGTTTCCCCATCTATACAGAAATTATTCTTGAAACAATTGCGACATTCTGGGACCTGCTTTTTAGTACCAAAAAAATGATTTTTCTAAATTATTTTTCCTTAGGTGGTCAGAGTCCAGAAGTGGTGGGGGTCAGGAAAAAAACAGTTTTTCAACCTTTACAAAAATTATTTTTGAAACATTTGCAACCTTTCGGACCTACCTTTTTGGTTCCTAAAAGATTTTTAGAAAATTTCCCCTATTAAAATTGTTATGGTTTTCTTTATAAATGAGATCTACCCATAAAACTGTGATTGGGTAATGCTTAGGTCCAGGATAGTAGGCTGAGTTAATTCACAGCCACTGGGAAGCTCTTCTTCGGAAAAAATTTGCTAGGTATGAGGGAACGACACAATCGGCAATTCCCTCACACTTTGTTCCATGCATTTAGCTGTGAAGAAATCTTCGATTTTGTCGTTCCCTCACACCGAGCGATTTTTCGAAAAAGCCCTTCCCTGGGGCTGTGACGTACCTTAGACCACTACACCGGACCTAAGCCTTACCCAGTCACAGTTTCACGGGTAAATCTCGTATACAAAGAAAGTTATAACCTTTCTAATAGGGGGGGGGGCTGAGGGAGGCCTTGCTGAAGGGCTGACAAGTATCGGAACCCCTCACACCTCGTGCCGTACCCTGGTTGGGAGACAAGAATGAATGGACGGTCGAGATCAGGGCTGTGCGTAATTACGAATTACGATTTACGAATTAGGGGGGGGGCGTTTTTGGCAGTTTTTTTCTGATTTACGATTTACGAAATTTGCCCCAAAATCTTAGCTAATCGTAACAAATCTTAAAAATGATGTTGAGGGACCTATAAAAACTTGTGGTCTAGAGCATGGATGAATTTTACATTTCTTTCACATTCGTGAGATTTGATTATTCTCCATTTCGGTGAAGCCTTACCCTCACATTCCCAGCCGGGTGTAGTCAGACGTACGACCGACTTAGCGAAATATAATTGTTGATAACGAGATTCAGGCATGATTGACCGCTCCGCTTCTTTCAGTGACGACCAACTCAAACTTATTATCAAGTTCCAACCAGTCCTTGCTCCATAAGAGACGCGGACATATGGTGGAGCTACTGTCTATATCGGTAGGGAATTCCGGTCCGTAGTTGCAGACAACCGCTATTGCCACACGCAGCACAAACAGAATCACTCTGGGACCACGAGGTCTCGGCACGACTAATCTTCTCCCCTGCGCGATTGTCTTCAAGCTGCAAGTTGTGAAAGCGATCGTCCGCAATTGCGAACAGGAACTCCATCCCGATATAGACATTGAATAAGTTTCTCGGCTATGAAGACCAGGCTGGCTTATGGAGCCTATAAAGGTTGGAAACCAGTCTACAGTTGCAGAATTTTACGGAGATTTCAAAAACAACCTTCACCACGCATCTATCTTTTGCGATTAAATGTTACTAACAAAAACTGGTATTCCGTGAGTTGAACTCGCGCGGAAGGACCGGGAAAACATTTTTCTTACCTGATAACATTATACACATGAGTTTCACGGAGATTTCCGAAATAACCTTTGATAGATGACCACTTTTTGAAACGTGGCTCGAAAAATTCCAACACAGATTATGGCTGCAGGGTCAAGAAAAGGTTACTGAAATGCGTTAGAATCGAGAATTCAGGCGAGTTTCAAATGTGAAAGAAAACAAGATCCAGAAATTGTTTAATTCAGATGTTTGGGGGAAACCTCTTTTGAAATGGCCACCTTGTTCAATCATCTTTCTCTTGAAACATTGAGCGTGGAACTTCAAACAACAATTTCTTTAACTAAACTGTTGCACTCTTTCGTATTCATTCGCCTGTGTTTGGTAAAGCGATTGTTCTCCATGTTTTCGTATTTTAAAGTTGAGCGAAAGGCTCGGGTATTGAATGAGCTGAAAGTTTCAGTTTTATACATTTAAGGCGTTTCTATCCCACGGTTGTATACTTAACATTTCATCGTGTACTGCTCAACAACGTTGTTTTGAAATTAAACCTCATCCTTCTTCGACATGGAACACCTCATCACTGATGTTCTGGGGTGTTTTTACATCGAATGAGCATTGGGCTATTCGGGCTTATTACTCATTATGAGTTACGAATTACAATTTACGAATTACGAGGAATTTTAAAAATTACGATTTATCGGAATTTAGTTACGCACAGCCCTGGTCGAGATATGAGAGTGAGGGTAGGGCGTGGAAGGAAGAATGGTTCAAATCGCCTGAGTTTGTGATTTCCTCTAGCGAGATAATCTCTGATCCTAACTACGAGATAAGACCAGATCACAACCACCCATAACTTATTAGGTAAAAACGTCACCCCACGACTCAAATTCATAGCTTACTTCCGTTTACGTTATTTCAGATGGTGTTGGGTGGGGTCGCAAGAAAGACTTTTGTTTTGTTCACGTATTCACGCAGGGCTTGCAGGGCAGATTGCGGGCAACTCTGGAATCGGAGGGTGAATCGCTGGCAGCCAATGACTCCATATCCGATGGTCCGCTCGATAGCGAACTGTGGTCCTCTCACTAGCAGCGCTAATCCTTGATTGGCCCACCAATGTCTCAAAGTCGGTATATTTTCGGATCAACGGCGGTCGGACCTCGGGCTGGGTTTAGCTCGGTCCGCTCAGTATTACTCTCTGCAATGTTCTCGCACAGTACTCATTCTCACTAAGCTCCATTTCCACCCTCTATTGGCCAGCTATAATCTAAATCTTCTAAGACCTCCGCAAGCAGTGTGGAGCATGACCAGTCCCCATTGCCCTGATCTTGGTCACGCAGAAAAAATAAGGTCATAACGTAGTCTTCCATCGAACACAGACTAAAATTTTTAGGCATGAAAAACTCATAAGAATGAAGAGATAGCCCTTAATACGAAACCGTAACAGTTAGACGAACTATGCAGTTCTACAGTTGAGAGTGTTGTAGCGAGGATGGGACGAACATAAATGCTGCGAAGATTACGAGAAAAGCATATAGGGACTTTGATCAGGCTCACAGAAAGCAGAGCTTAAAGTAGTGTTAAATCGGATTAGGTTGCCTCGCTGCTGGTCTAGACATCGTACGGTACAGTTTCTTGCCAAAATGTTTACGACATAGCGTGCGAAATTCACAATGTGTTGATCTCAGCTTGCCGGAAATAGACAAACACCACGATTATAAGCTTAGAAATCATCTGGGAACACTCTGCAAATGAGGAAAGCTTTCACGTCATTTTCTTTGGAACCTGGAGCTATTTTTGCTGATAACCTCTGAGTTCATAGACTTGCAGCAACCACACAAGTTGTAAAGTATATGACTTGACCTATTTATGAAGCACACAGTTCGTCCTAAAGGCAGTGTTCATGATGAGTATCATATCGAGTTTGACTCAAAAATGAGGTTATATTGTGAACTATGTAATAGTGAAAAAGCAGGGAAGAAAAGCTCTCAGAATACGCTAAAATAGCGATTTATAACGTACGTACAGGTTCAGGGCACGGACAAGCTTACGCGCCCTGCTAGTTTCCGCGAGCTCGCGCTAATGGCGAAATTTGCGCAAATCGATCAGGCTGGACATGGCGCCTTCTGGCAATCAGCCATCGAAGACGTCCTCGGCGCTACAAACTCGTCAGAAGGGGGGTTGGGGCGGGGCGGGCTAAGCAGGCGTACTAGGCTAAGAAAATATTCACTTCGCCGAATTTTTATAAAAAAATCCGAAGAAAATGAATAGTTTTAGTGTTGGATCCATAAGTTCACTGAATCGCATAGTAGTCTATAGGTCCTTGAATTAAACCAATTGAGTGGATTATTCGAAAAGTTTTGAAGTTCGGACAAATTAGAGAGACGATCATTCGAATAATGTGATTTTAGGACAAGTCCAGGAGTCGATCATTCGAAAAAGTGTGATTTTCCGATAAGTAAAGGACTCCAACATCCGAAAAAGTGTGATTCTCAACTCATTTGGAAAGTTTGCCACTCTCAAGAGTTTCTAGCTTCTTAGAAAATGTTAGAAATCGCAACACCTCCATACAGACACGCATTCTCCCATAAGTGAGCCTTCTTTCGGCGACCGTCTCAAAAAGTTTCAAGCTAACTTCTATGGAAAGCATTGCCCAAATGTTTTTCCCGTCTAAGATTTTCACTCCCCCTCCTCACCAATTTCTGATACTCTCAAATTTCTTGTTCAACCGTCGTCCCACTGGAGATTAATGCATAATCCTGGAGCCAGCTCTTGAAATCATCGATTTTTTCTATTCAAACATTTCCCTAAACCGAAAATAATTTCCTTTTAAAATTTTTTCATTTCATTCTGCTTTACCTAGTCTTTTTTGTGAACTTCAGTTTCATTAGTAGGGAGCTGTTGCGGAGGTGAAAGACTTTTATAGGCTGTAACGTCTCTGTGTGCCACGCAAATATTTAAATGGAGGGATCGACGGTTTTTTTTTCGAGATGATTGGAAAAATCGGATTTTTATTCGAAAAGTCGATCGTCAAATAAAAACGTGATTTTCGGAAAAGCCTAGAAGCCGATCAATCAAAAAAGTTCTTTCTATTTTCAATTTATTGGGAAAGTCGATCGTTGGGAAAAATTTAATTTGCCCATGTCAAGTACCTACATCATCGCTGCTGAGCTCGCGAGAAAAAATGTTTACGAAGTCACGGTCATTGCACAATCAAGGCCGACGTGGCCTTCAGAAATGTATCAGGTCCACAGATAAATGTCAAGGGATTTTTTCGGCAACTTTGAAGCTTTGTTCCAGAAACTTTGAGCAATGAACTTGAGTCAAATTGCTGCAAGTTTTCAGCGACGTCTCCTTCAGCAGCAGCATACGGACTATGCATGGTAAAACTCCTTGAAGCCCTACTGATTTTAGGCTTTTCGGTAGGATTTGAAGCGCTGGATGACCACGTCAGGAACAAATCCTGGGCAGAAAAGCTAGTTTGTAGGGGCAATGTCTATTGAATACATCTGGCAAGTCGTCTACATCCCACTGCAAAGCCTTCGCAGTTCTCTTCATAATCCCGTAACACTTCGTCAAGCGCTGTCGTGATGAGGGATACAAATTTCATGATTTTTTCGGATAATGAGGCGTTTAAGCTTTAATTTAAGGCTCATTAGCATGAAATGTTGTTGGTAATGCCTTCAGGTGATGGATATAAGCTGAGCAGCTAGTTCTTTATTCCTTAAGATTTTTGATTTTTGATTTTTTTTTCAAATTATTTATGAGATTTTTTCGAAGCATTTTTGATTCATGGAATACGTTTCTGTTTGCTTAAAGGCAGCTGACACGCTCGAAAAGTTGTGGAGATAACTACGTTTCTGAAGTCGCATGGCTCCTAGTAGACTGCTCACGCCGTTGGAAGCGTCAAAAACGAGTCAAAAGTACTAAATTTCAGCAATGCAAATCGAACAATTTCTGCAACCCCACCCCTGAGCTTCTGCAACCCCGCCCCAAAATACAAACTCGTCCAGATTGATAGTACTAATACGGTCACTTTGGCTGGTTTTTGATGCTTTTAACGAGGTTAACGTTTAAGTACAGGCTGTAAGAGCACATCGGCTACTCTATCTCAACCGTTTTGTTGCCAATATTCGTTGTTTCAACCGCGCGCCGTAAAACTCGTCCACTTTCACCTGACAACAAAATAACCGTTATTCCTTTGTTTGCGCACTTTTCGTTCGTTTTTTCGTCAGTTACCAATACAACCAGCTCCAAACCTTTTATTTAAGTCATGAAATCGATACCATTTTTGAACGTGTCTGCTGCCTTTAAAGGCAGCGTTCACGATGATAGTCCTCATTGAACTTCCACAAGGAAATGATAGGCGAAAAGGTTTCTAGGCTCCCGTTGTCGAAAGAATACGACCCAGGAGTGGTAAAATAGCGGCTGCAAACAAGCGCTTTGGAGTTCCAGGGCCGCCCCGTGCTCCAGGTTCGCCCCCTCGATGTGAACAAATGAACACTAGAGATCGTGAGATGAGCTATGGTTTCCGATTAAAAGCCCCGTTCTTCCCTTCACTCTCAACTTCTCTCTTTACTCAGGTCAGCTCGCATACATTGGCTGCCAAAGACGGAAGTTACAAGCCTCAGACAACTCGTCCACAATGCTTCCCTAGCTCAATTTTTGAGGGGCCATAACTCCGTTTTCAGGGGATCTTGTACGATTCCAGAGACATCATTGGAATCAGCATGGGACCGTTTTCAAGATAGGCGGAAAAACAGAAAAACGATTTTTATCGTGAGAACTGCCTTTAACAAAACATTCTATAACCATTTTCTGCCCTTTCGTTCCAACTAAGGCAAGAGCAGCGTTCCCCTCAAAATATGCTTTTTGACGTCTTTCACACTTTAGCGGTAGAAAAATGTTGGTATGGTTTTGATGGATCTTCAATCACGAGCGACTCCAGTTGACCTTCTACGAGAGTCAACGAATGAGCTACGCCCTCGGACAGTGGAGGAGTAGTACGTCGGCACAACATGGGTTGCACTCTGATACAAAGAGATTAGCAAACGTCTGCAGCAGTTACTGCTAACAACAGCAGCTGCTGTTAATTAGCAGCAGCAATGCTGCTTGTGCTGAGATACGATCTCTTTGTTCATCCTGGCACACACGCTTTATATCGGCAGCCTCCTTTCCTAGTGTCTATTGACGCTCTCCTCCATTAATTTGTCTGGTACGACTGAACATTGCAGCATCCTTTTATACGACGACGGCGGGTATATAAGGTGACCAGCCACGCTGAGGGGGCAGTTGACCGTTTGAGGCCGGTCCGATAAGGTGATCTTGCGTCACTATCTGGACTTAAATTTTGCACGCTGAGGGGATCTAGCCCATGGCCCATTGCAAGGGAAGCCTCCTTGATGTGGACCGTGGCGAGGTTGACCTCCTTGCTGCGGGCCGTGACAAGGATCATACTCAACACCGCCAAATAGGGTGTTAGTCCGAATTCTTTGTACGTTTCCAGAACAGGCGGTCCCTAACGAGAGGTTCAACCCCAGCATACGTTGGAAGCATATGCTGCTGCTAGCAGCAGCTCCTGCTCACAACGAGGGGTTGTATCCGATGTTTGTCCTGGAATACAACCCCTAATGTGCCGACGTTTTACCACCTGTCTTAGCCGGGCTTTCTGAATCTCTCAGAACCTATTTATGGACCAAATGAATGGATGTTACGATCGATCTCCAATCCTTATACATAAAGAAACTTTCATAGCATTTTCTGCCAATCTTCGGAAAAAAGTTAAAGGCAGTGTTCGTGATAAAATATGAATGTCTTCTTTTCCTCTTTAAACCCTCTTCTGGATTCAGAGACGTAGGACCCATTAAAAAGTTTGCGAAAAAGCCCCTGTTCTGGGCCAAATTTTAGACCTGAACTTTTCTGTCTTTTGTGTTGGACGAGCCCGTTCCACATCATCGGCATCGATGATCTCTAATAGCAAGAACATCCGCTGGCTTGAAATTGGAAGTCAATCAATGAACAGTATTCTTCGGACTGACCTCTCATATATTTCTGTCCTCGTCGAGTCAAACATGCCTTCATTGTTCAACTGTTTTCGTGAACTAAATTTGCATTTATTTGTGGCTGTGAACGTCAATGATTTTTGACTGCTCATTATGAGACTGCGATCTTTTTGACCGGAGCTGTGCACGCATGCACGAATTGGCAACTTGGGATCTCAATAACTCTATTTTTAGCTACTCTGCCAACGCGTAGCTGGATGCCTCCGAGGGCGCGGCCTGAAACGCCGCCCCATTCCATGTAGCGAGAACTTAAGGGTTTTAGCTACGATAGCTAAAGCCCGCATATTCTTTTGTCGTTGGAACCACTGTTCTCTCTTTCGCTAAACCCGTATATTCTCGCTGTAATTTTGTGGCGAGAATCTACGGATTTCGCGACAGCCTGTGTTGAATTCAATCTCCATTCCGCGTTGGCTACGCGGAACGCAGAGATGCGGTTTGAACAGTGTTGGCACAGACAACCCACGGAGAACTTGACACTCTGTGGGTGATCGTGGAGGGTGACCCCCTGTCGCTCTCCGCAAGACCTTGTAAGGGATAATTTTGGCTGCTGGTGTGCTGCAGGCCGTGGAGAAGAAACGGCGATGCGCTCGATCGCAGCGGGGATGGTCTCTCTAGAACAGATCAAGACTGGGTGGGTCGATCGACCGTGTGCTGCAACGAGAATAAGCATAGAATATGCGGGCGCTGTAGCCAAAATTTCACCAACTGAGGCTAAACTTTCCGTAATTTACGTGAATTCTCGTGTCAAAATTAGACTAGATGCCTCCGAAACCCTATCTCTGGTTTCCGTGTGAGGCATTTAGCTACGCGTTGGCGGAGTAGTTTCTTGCCGCGTAACCTTCGTGGTCTTTTAGCAGTTTGCGAATCAAGTTGGTTTTTATAGTTTTTCCACAACTTTTTTCATCGCGACCACTTCTGCAATCTACCTGCTCGCCATTTCTGGCCAGTGGCGGTAATCATGAAAGAACGGGAGCCTTCCTGGAATGTTTTTAATACCAGCCAGTGTATGCGGCGGGCGGATTTTGAACCCTTCCGCAGGCTCCCGTAGTTTAATGAATACGGCCACAGATATGAATAAAACCACTTTACATTGTGGAGTTGCGCCGCTGATACATATGGTTTCCTTATTATAATTAGTCTGACACATGGACCAGGCGGCTGGCCGTGCGGTGTTCGCGGAATCACCGGCCAACGGGGTTTCGATCGCACGCAGCGATCTACCGTCGCAGACTGGCCCATTCACCAGACTAAATTAGTTACGTGGACTCTACCATCTGCGCGAAGAACGCCGTGCCCGATGGATGAAAGCTAGCGTATCGCGTAACTAACTGCGGGATCGGGGTAGCAGCTACACTGTCGTTGGTAGGCCGATTAATTCCGGATCACACTACCGTCACAGCGATGAGTAGAAAAAGCGGTATTGATCGAGCGTGGCGATGTTACACCGCTTTAAAGGGAATCGATTGTTCTGATGAGCGAAAGGGCGATTTGTGAAGTGAAGTGGGATGAGTCACATACTTATCCGAGATCGCTTGAAAAATTCGTTTTCAACTAAAATTCGGATATTTTGAGCGAATATGCGGACTGCCGCGATGAAATCGGCACCGCTCTTCATTGGGCAAGGTTGCGATAAAGTCGATATGCATGTCGTCTTCGCGCTTGTCGTTGAGCGTGGTTAGGCGCTAATCATACTCCTCAACTCCGGCGCGGAAGGCGCGTGACGCGCGGTTGTGACGTTAGAGCATGAATACTTTCTACGCGCGTCACGCGCTTGCGGAGGCTATGAATCTTCCAGCGGCGACGTAATGGCAGAGCAGGAAAAGTGTGTTTTGCTTTCTCCAAACAAGCAAGCTCCATACACGCGTTCGCCATCACGGTAGCAGAGGTAAATACTAGAAATAATCCGTATGAAACGGAATGAAACTGATGATGGTTTATAATGAAAATGATGAGAAAGACGTTACGGCGTGGCGGAGCGGTTATGACGCGCGTGCCGCGCGGGTGTGGCGTCAGGCCATTCGTACTCCAACTGCCAGCGTGTCACGCGCGTCACGCGCAGGCGTGGAGAAGTATGAATAGCACCTTATGTAGCAATGTATCCTTTCACAGCAACATAGCAGAGCGACGGACACACCATAGTGGCGTAGTAGTGCATTTCTAGGCGGCGCGATTCAAACGCGACAAGGGAAAGCATGACCTCCGCCTAGCGAGCGACGCATCAATGCGACAGAATTTTCCTCTACTGCGGAGTGGTATTTACTACTGTTGATCGCGTGCGTGTGCGCGCGTATACTGCGTTTCCTTCTCCCCCACACTTTCTCGTTGCATTTCCCCTCGCCTCGCACAAGCACGTGAAAGAACAAACTAAAGTTGCATCCGAAATGGAAGATATGTTCCTGGCTGGTCTCACCTTTCTCTCAGCCAGAAATCAAAGAAGGAGCAAAGCAGGAGCCTGCATTCGTGCGATTTTTATTTATAACATTTACCAATGTGATCAAGTTTTTAACACCGGACCACCTCTTGTAACGCTAGCCGGAAGCGATTTTTGTGGTTTGCCTTTTATCCCCCCATCAAATTTCACTGATCCAGTGACTAATCCGCCGTAGATAAGCAGCGCAGCGACAATTTGAACAATCTAATCCCTAAGCAAGCGTTAATTCTGTAGCTGAGGGTATGAAATTGTAGAAGAGCTCGGAAATTAATACCCGGCGGCAATCACGCGGTTGCTTCATTCTTGCCACTTTCAATCAGAACATGGAAAATGATGCTTAAAACGACTACGAGGCATAGGCGCCGAGCACCCACAGAACACAACTGAAGTTGTCAAGAATTGCTACGTCTCTGCTCGTATTCCAAACACCTCGTGTGCAAGTAATGATGGTCAGAAATTCAGTGGGTATGCGGAAACCTTCACTGCAATGTGCACGCACCTAAATCCCGGGTGTATAGCACAATCGTTGACAAAGGCGATCTCTGGTGGTCAATACTGTAGAATACAATCACTTGAGATAAAATCGAAAACCACTTGTGTGAAGTTTCGCCTAATCCGAATCATCAGGGCCAGTAGCGATCCCCCCGAAAGGTGGCAGCTACCGGCTGTCACTGCGTGGTGACTGGGTCAATCACGTCTCGGCTATCAATATGGACGGGCCGGCATAGAAATGCACAGGCGGCGCTCATGTTAATGACCATTGCAGGCAGCCACCTGGGAGCAGTGAGCGTTCTTTTGTTAGGTGGCTGACTGGAAGACACGAGTGGTGACTTCGCTTACCGCCGCAGAGGAAAGAGAAATAGCGCGCGGAGCGAAGAGGAGCTGGGTCGGAACCGCGGTCATGGGGTCGAGCAAGCCCAATAGTGCCGACTTTTCGAAGCAAGTGCGCTCTAAGAAAGGGCAGTAGAGCGCTTGCGATCCGACCAGTCCGCTGTCCACTTATCACCACAGCACAGCACGGCGGCCTGTTTCGCTGTCTACTCAGACGTTCGCCGTTGTCTACAGGACGTCAATCCGCCCAGAACGAGTCACCGCTGGCGAACAGGCAGCTCTATGCGGGCCCATCCTTGTGTGCTGTTGAGCAGGGGACGACGGGCTGTTAAACAGCCTATCGACCAGCAATCCCGCCGAGTGCCACAAATCGATGCAGACCGAGTTGTTGTCTACAGGACGACAAATCGGGATGTCTACGGCGGTGCAGGTCGATGGGCTGTTCTACAGAACATTCGCGAGGAGGGGTGTTGGTAGCGTCCATCAATCAATGTATCACGAAGATTGTGCCATCCGAGTTCTCATTTTCGGTTATGTTAGATTCGCTATTCGTTTTTTATGATGCTGTAAACTTCTACAGTAATTCTTCTCATTTTTTGATTATGTGATAACTGTGATTCGTTTTTTAATAGCGTCTTTCCGTGGAAGGGTGTTGGTGTCCTGCCGACAGGTGGATCTCGCGGAGTTCCGCGTGATAGACCCGAAGGATTCCGTGGTTTACGGAGCTTTCAGCAACCGCCTTCGTTGGCAGATTTCAGTTTTTTTTCGTCCGTTTATGTGTGTCCTTTGCGTCGTCGTTTTAAGATGTTTGACAGGAATCTCTGATCAATCGGTGGTGTTTATTTACCCTGATTCCCATCCATGTTGTCAAATTAGAGGAGAAGTAAATGTAGCTGAAAGAAAAAAATGTAGATTTGGAAAAGTAAGCGTAGTTAGCCGATATCAGCTTTTCTGGTTAACAAGGGAAGCCATTTTAGCGCAGTCCGAAATGAGCGAAATGGAGTACATTGCTGCGTGCTCGAGAAATCGCCGCATTCAATGCGTGTCGAATCTGTATCCAACTCGAGTGACCTTACCCAGTGAAAGGGTGTATTGCAGGGTCACGTGCTCCAACCAGCACCACGTGCTGCAAAATTTTACCGGAGGAGCAGGTGTTGCAAAACTTAATCGCAGGAGCACGTGCTGCAAGGTAGTGCAGCGTTATCGTGGCAGCACAACGACATGCAAGTCGGCCAGCTCGCCGAGCACCATCTGGGGCCGCAAGTGCTTGGACGAGGTCTCCAGCAGCTGAGCGAGCAAAGCACCGCAAACTCGAGTAATTGAGTCAGCTAGGCTCCCGCTTTTTACGAAGTATTTGAATTTCGAATACCATTCGGAAGCCCGTTTTCGAAATACTCGAATATTATTTGAAAACCGAAATTCTCCAATTTTGAATTTTGAATGATTTGAAATTCCGAAAATCATTCGAATAGTTTTTTAATATAACAATTCGGTCAGAAGTATACCAAATAGCCAACCTGGAAAAAATTGGGACACAAAGAAACATTTTAGTTTTTATGGTTCACCTACCGTTCTGAGATAGAAACTTTTTATGATCTGCGATTAGGCCAGAGATACTCACAGCTTTAGCTGCTCGTAGCGAGTACACTTTGACCGAATCGAATGATTCGAATATTCATTCAGCTTAAAAAGTCGAATTTTTTGAAACGTGTCAGTTTCCTAACAATTCGAAAAACCGAATATTCGGAAATTTCAAATTCCCGAATTATTCGAAAACTCCTAATGACTCGAAAACCGATTATTCCAAAATTCGAATATTCGAACAGTTCAAATTTCCGAACTTTTTGAAAAACTCAAACTTCGAATTATTCGAAAAGACGAGTATTCGAAAAAAAAATTGAAAATATATAAGCATAATAGCGAGGTCATTTTGCTCATTCCGGACTACGCTAAAGTGGCTCTCCCATCAAGTAGTATATAACGTCTGTGACTAAGCAGTAGAGTGTTGTCCGCATAAGGACGTCATTATTAAAATAATGTAATGTCGGCATGGATCCTAATGAGACTTTGCGTTTACTATTGAAGGTTGGCGCAAACTCGGGGCCATATGCTATAACGTAAGTGCACCGAGTTTGCGCCAAACTCCAAAGAGGAACGCAAAGTCTCATTAGGGTCCACGCCGATGTTAGTTTTTTTCCCTAGAAAATTTGGTTGAGAGGGTCCAATTTCTCTGTTCCGGTTAGATTAGGGTCGAAATAGAGAAAATCGAGCCTCATTGGCAAGTTTCTTAAAAGCACAAGACACCCGAAAAATTAAGTTTCAGATTTTTTGCTTATCTTGGAGAGAGTCACACGCTGATCACAGTGATATCTCTGAAATCGTCCAAGACCCCTTTTGAACGGAGTTATGGCTCTTCAAAGATGCCTAGATTTTGAGGGTGAAAAATTGGTGGACGAGTTGTCTCAGGCCTGTATTTCTCTTGATTCGCATTCGTTGCGCGTGAGCGATCCAGGATATGGAGACAGTTCGGCAATGGACTGAAGAACGGCGACTGTTCGAATTCATCCATCCATCGAGCCGCTATCGAGTTTGCAAATCTGATAGGGGGTCGGGCCTTCGGTGGTGAGCAAAGGAGGTCTGGCCTGTGGTGGTCGCTTATATCTCGCTTATTTGGAGGGATTGAGATCTCGCATTTGGCACGTGTTATACAGGAGGGGTCTTCTACACAATTACATGAAAATCCCAAAATTCATATCTGAGGGTGTACTGTGCCTTTAAGGACAAACAACCCCTTTCAGTTGGTGGCGTGATAAGGCGGCTAATGCTTTCCTGGAATCGTAATATCAGGTCTACGAGATGTTGATAGGATGTGAACGCGGAATCGGGGATGGAGACCCTCCTCAGATGGGATGTCTACAGCAAAAGCGTTTACGCGGATAGGTTGTCTACGGCACCATGGAGGGGGGCAACGGGCAGTTCTCGAGGGGCGATCCCTGCCCTTTTCGGATGTCTACAGGGAGCATTGCGCGAGGTGACATCTCATCCGTGTTTGTAGACAACGGCGAACGTCTGAGTAGGTGGGCAAGGAAACATTGAACCCGCCGGCTGGCGGCCATCCGGCTCCGCTGCCAGCTGATAGGAATGACAGACGTATTGCTTGAAGGTTTTATTGATGTTTCAATGATTCTCGGCGAAGAATAGTGGGAGATTAACGTCAAATTGTACGTAGCTGTCATGAATCCTTCTCCTTTGTAGATTTCACGTGCTTTAATCCTATACTAAGCTCAACTTCCAATTCCTAGAAGTCGCTGTGGCCATACTCAACCATTTTTCGGATTTTTTTCCAATAATCGCTCACCACAAATAAAATCAGATTTGCTTAGAAAGCCATCTAAGGAAGATGGCTGAAAAAAATTATTTCGTTCTTCGAAAAAGTCATGAAACTTACGTGATCCGCGTGTACCAGTTACTACATGCTGTATAATAGTTCATCTAAGTGCGGCTTTTATTTAAACTTAGTTTTCCTCTTTCCCTTCAAGTTCAATTCTTTCTATGTTGACTGGGAAGCGTGAAACAGACTAAGTATAAAAATAGTTCATAATTCAAAAAAATCCTTTGAACTTTTCGATACGTTGTGAAAAAAAACACGAGGTTGGCCCCTCGACAATCATACTACAAAGTATTGTGTATCGTGGTTCAGTGGTAAGTGGTCATCCAATAAAACCTTTTCAAAATCGTTTCTTTAATCTAACATTCTCTCGCTTTGATAATTTTAAAATTTTAAAAAATTCTGAAATCCCATCATCCAAGGTCGATAACTTATTAAATCTCAAAGAAAGACACATTTGCACGCTCCCGAAACCCATATTTACTACTGCTAGTTCGACCAAAGTTACAATGAAAACGAAGAACTGTGGAGGGAGTGTATATAGGAGAACAGAAAGAGTCCTTCACACATGAACATGTGGCCTAGTGGTCTAAGGCGCCGTGTTGGGCATCCGACTCGTAGGTTGGTGCGGTGCTGGTTCAAATACGTCGACTTTTGAGAGTTTTGCATTCAACGCTGCTCTTCGAAAATGATTCTCGTTCTAAGCTCCCGCGATCCGCGATGGTACCGTGTTCGTTTCCCCCTAGTCCCGCGATCCGCGTCCGTTCCGCGATGGTTAACCAATCGACCTATCCGTTGACTTTCTCGTGCTCGTACCATGATAGTTCCGCGATCTTTACCAAGTTTACCGCGCTAGTACCGTGGTGAACTCGCGATCCGCGATGGTAACGTGATCGTTTCCCCGGTTCCGCGCTCTCAGGCTATGCAGATTTGTAAAGCAGCGCGAAATACGGCACGGACATTACGTTATAGCTTCGTGTTGATCTGATAGGCAACGCCCGTTCGGCTGAAACACCGAGAGGGCATGAACGCGGTACGCTCTCGGTTTGAGACTGGCACAATCTCGCGATCGTTCCGCGACAGCCCCGGGCTAGATTCCTTGTGGTTCCGCGGTAGAGCACGGCGGGAGCATCAATGAACGAACGCGGTACGCTCTCGGTTTGAGACTGGCAGAATATCGCGATCGTTCCGCGATAGCACCATGCTAGTATCCTCTTGACCCCTACCGGAGACCGAGTGGATTCTATCCGTGAACGATCGCGGGGGATTCTCTTAGAGTCACTCTGCGCCCTTGCCCCCACGTCATTATAGAGCACGCAGTTCTGCCTACCGTAACCAGAAAATCGAGTCGGTCGCCACCGCCACTCTTGGTGCCGGACGTTTAGGCCGACTTTGGGGAAGACGCAGAAGAAGCTATTTCTCCCTTTTCTCTCATTCCCCATCTCTTTCGATCGAGTGGACCATCCTAGAGCGCATGGGCTCTTTGCTCTCCGGGATGGTCAACTTGATCGAAACAGAATTTTGCCAAAAAGGAGGTTCCAGGTAAACGTGGTTTGGTGTAGACAGAAACATTTCCAAAATGGAGCAGCAGAAAGTGCGCCAGTCTACAAAAAATTGTGCGCCAGTCTACAAAAAATTAACAATATTTTTCGAGAGCCGATCTACTTAGCTGAAAATTGTAAACAGCCAGATCATACCTTTGCCTCACTCATAGAAAAAAAATTATGATTCTGAAAAAGAACTCTTGGGTTTTATCTTATAGTTAGTATCGATAGAAATATAAGCACTGAAGCGCTTGTGGCCAAATTTTCTTCTCCGGATTTTTGTTCATGGATGCCCTTTGGAGGGCAGACCACAAATATGAGGTCCGGTCTTTATTTTTCTAGAGGGTTCCGATAGCTTATGATTCTTTGACCGGGGTTGGCTGATGATTCAAATTAGGCGGAACTTTACACAAGTGGTTTTCGATGTTATCTCAAATTGTTGTATTCCACACATCCTGCATACTCCTACTGGGTCCATCAAACATCATGCACACATCCTGCACACTCCCTATGGGTACCAGTGGGGTCCTGCACACATCCTGCGCATTCTCATTGGGGTTCTACGGCCTACTGAACGTCCCTTTATCGAATAGAAAGCGCTAATTAACCTGGCTGTTTACTCGCGTGAAATTGGTGGTAAACTCTTGTTTAAAGGTGGTGGTTAACTCGCGTTGAGAGAACCATTTATTACCACCTCTGGCTTTGTGAAAAGTGACGACGGACTTCGAATTCGAATTTAGCGCTCCAAATAATCCCCTGTGAATTTGGGAAGGGAAAGTGTGAAAAATCTCGTGGATATTTCCGATTTCTTCCGCATTTCCAGGCTTTTTTTCGGAATTCGGAATTCCGCTCATCCCTGATTGGCACGGATCGCACTGATACTTTGCGTTCCCTATTGTGTGTTGGTGCAAACTTTGTGCTCGTATGCTATAATATATGAGCATCGCATTTGCGCCAACGCACAATAATAAACGCAAAGTATCATTCCGTTGCCGACTGTATTTGCATGATCTTCGAGCGAATTCCGCAGTGAATCAGATGCACTTTATTCTGAAGCTTTATTTGATCAAAAGTCGTGGAACACGGGCAATATTTATTGGCGTCTGGCGATTTCTTGTTCTTGTCATAAAAGATGTTACCGTCTCTGCAGGCACAGACAAACAGCAGTTTTTGTTGGAGTAATGTTCTTATCTGGGGCTATTCCTGGAGTTCCTGATTTCTGCATGGACAACAACAAGTCAATTAGTCGTTCCCTGGAGATTCTCACAATCAAACTTCACACAAAGCCACTTACGAGCTCTACCATCTTGATCTGTTGATTTCGAGCGAGGTTTTCGATGCGCGACAGGCAAGGAGACACAACGAGAAATTATGTGAAAAACCGCTTCAAAGAGGGTTAGACAAGGGATCGAAAACTGGCCACAAACGCTGTTTCTAACTGAATTGATTCCAGTTGATGTACTGCAAATGACGTTTTCAAATCTGTGCTTGTAGCTGCTGCGAAGTTCTCTGAACAGAGTCAAAGCCAGTGTTCCCGATAAAAAACCGCATAGTTGTCGGTGTTTTTGAGTAGGGACGTCTACCAAGTAGAGGTCAATAGGGAAAAGTCTTCCACAGAACACTCAAATACCGGAAAAAACTGTTTGCAGACATATCTGGAAAAAATTTAATTATGCCTGTTTGCTGTGTTTTGGAAGACTGCAGACAACGCATCGAATCTGACGTCAGGGGAAATGGTTTCGCGCTTCAAAATTCTTAGGCAAGTGGCTTTCGTTGCTGTTTCTTGTACCGGAAACTTTGAGAATAAGAGGGACATGTACATGCTGGGATGTTAGAACCTTTTGCGATTCAGAATACTCGAAAATTCGGTGCCTGTTCCTCTGGTGAAACGAAAACAGGACAACTGTTACATATATGTTGTGGGTGGGGTGATCCAATGTGGTTGGCTGGTCGACAAGATTTTCACCCACTTCCTGGTCGTTTTTCGTCATACTTCCGTTCTTACTCTTCTTAGAAGAAACCAAAGCAAAAACTGCCAACTTTTTCACCGTGAACAGTGCCTTTAAGCAGGTTTCCAAAGTTGGGCACTAAGGAAAGGGTACACCCACCAAGCAATTATCAGGGTGTTAAAAAAAGGTTTTTGTATGGGCTTAAAACTCATTTCTGAGGAATGTCCGGGGTCCTGAACACGAAATTGATTTCCAATGCTCGATTTCCGGGTAGTTTCGGCGCAAAGACTCTCATCGGGGAAAGTTTTGGGGGCTATTGCGACTTTTGATTATTTCCAGAACGCAATTATCTAATTGCCTCGTAAGGGGTATATGGAGTCCTCAACTCGAATCTGAGGTCCGTTTATCGAATTTCGATAGATTGCGGTAAGTTGCGGGAGGTATACGGTAGTTTGGTACATGTTTCAGATTTAGCTCAAAACTTCTCTATGCGGGTTTTTTGGGGTGCTGAGCACGAGTTTGAAGTCTATTTATCGATTTTCGAATTACTAAGGTGGGTTAGTTAAGTAGCAGTATCTCTGCCGTAACCTACAGTTAACCACAGAATGTCGAAAAAAAAACAGACCTCAGATGTGTGTTCAGGACTACGAATAACATCCAGGAAATTTTTTTGAGCACAATCGGAAACAGTTTTTCTGGAAACTCTGGAGGTTTCCCTTACTTTTTTCCTAACTAAGGAAATCCGCCATAACTCGATTCACAGAATTCCGCAGCAACTACAAGCATAGATTCTGAGAATTTAGCTTCCTGGCAGAGGTATCGATTTGTCGATGCCATTAAGAAGACAAAAAAGTTTCAAAATATCTTCAAATATCTAAAAAACGATTTGGCGCGAGATAGCCCGGAGTAATAAAAAAGCTAGGAAATGAAGGGAAATAACCAAAAATACGATTCGATAGTCAATCATTTCACAAGCTTCTCCGTTAAACTTATCAAAACGAAGTCAAGCGCGATATGGATTGGAGCGTCGCGTACACCTTGATTGGCCTATGCTGGTGCCCTTATTACAGCTTTCAAATATGGCTAAATGTTTCCGTTGTGCGCTTGATTTCATTTTGATAATTTCAACGGAGAAGCTTGTGAAATGATCTACCACCAAATCGTATTTTCGGTTATTTCACCTCATTTACTAGCTTTTTTACCACTTCAGGCTATTTTACGCCGAATCATTTTTTAAGAAATTGCAATATATTTTTGTCACTTTTTTTTACTTCTAAATGGCATTGCCAAATCGTTACCTTTGCCAGGAAGCTAAATTTTTAAAAATTTCACGTAATTTTCCCGAAGTTCCCCTTTCTGACTTCATTTTTACTCCAAAATTTCCATTTTGGAATGATGAAACATCTAGCAGACGATATTGTCGTATGAGTACAATTTTTGAAACCTGTGACCCACAACCATTAAAATACCACTCATTGCCGCATTTTGTGCAACATGTGTAAAATCGATATTATTGATCATTAATATTCAATTTTGCATGATGAGAAGAATTTCTCAAACAATGACTTAGAGCCATCAGCAATCAAAAACAATTGCGGCGATTTGTGCAACAGGCGAAAAATCTATATTATCGATTGGTATATATCGATGATGACTGATGAGAAAAATTTCCCAACCAGGGAACCCAATTCCATCAGCTGTCACCACTCCTCGCCGCAATTTGTGGAAAAAATGCGAAAGTCGATAATATTGATTATCGATCGATGACGTGTCATGAGTACGAATTCGGACAAGTTCAGTACTTACGTACTTCCGAAGGCCTGCGTTAACTGGCTGCAGATCCACCCACACACCCTGATCTGCACAACCGTAGCATGCCCAAACAACTTTCGTGCTACACGGCTAATTTAGTATTTGAACCCACGATTTTGAGGTACCCTTCAAAGTTAGTTTACTCAAATTTAAGTGCACCAACAAGATCGTGAACGCCGTCTGAAAAAAAAGATATTAACAACAAAGGCGAGCGGGTTTTCACTTTTTTCTCAAAAACCAGGGAACCGTTCCAAACCATTTTTAGGTAGTAGTACTAACTTTTTGCTCTCGTTTTAATGCGATTTAGAGCTAATTCCTACGTACACTCTGAATTGAGACTTCGAAAAACGGGTTGGCGCGTGGCAAATTCAAAACCAAATCTGGTGCGCGCTTTGCGCGCACCACAATTTAAAAACGTCATTGCAAATACCTCAACTTGTATGAATTTCGTTGGAAACGGCGTCTGTGCCTGGTTGTCTCTCCCTTGTGCGAAAAACTCCAGAATAGGAGAGCAATGGAGGAGGAATTCCGACAATCTGGCTCCCATCCGTTCACCACGAAGCTGGCTTGCAACCCTCTATGGGTAATTTGCCACCGTTGTCCATTCACATCATACGCCAAGGTTAGGCATCAGGCCATAATACTGACCTGCCGATTGTTAATCTTTCTAGCCTTCGAAACAGTCATGACGAAGCCCTCCCCCCACTGCATCCTTACGCGATGAGACTCGCCATGAAGGCCAACCCAGGACCATATGTGCGCTGTTTTCATGCTTCAAATTAAGAGCATAGCGCCGCATTTTTCACGGATGACGAAATCGAAAGGGCGTTGTCTTTACAGATAACGACACGCGGTTATTATGGAATTATAATGTCAGGGAAAGAGCCGTGTTGTTTTTTTCGCAGGTCACACCCTTTCAGAAGTGAAAATTTTCATGATGGGGGGAGGGAAGTGGGAGAGTGAGCCAGAGCACACTAGTGAAACCGCCATCGAGATAACGTACTTCAACTAGAAAGATATTGCTTTTTGTTAGCCGAAAAGAAAAAAGTATGGAAAAATTGCGTGCAATCATGTGCCGTCCAATCACACATTTCAATTGAATTGCCCTAGGATTTTGAATTTTAATTGGTATTATAAACGGCGCATTTCCGACATGGCACCATGTGATTTAAAACTGGTACTTAAAGGCAGTGTTCACGATAATCTTCAATTCTGAGATTATTTGCTATATTGATTAAGTGACCCCCGGGTAGAACTAAAATGACGTAGAAATTGGGAAAAACGTACCAGAAGTACTTGAAATTCTTAAGTATCACCCCGCCTCTTAAGTATCACAGGAAGTGCTTGTTGTGACAATGAAATCTTTTGTGGACCCGTCCTTTGCAATTCTCTACTCTCTATTGCTCCGTTATTTCCTTAGAGCCCTAACTAATCCTGCTTTGCATAAAATATTCTTCCATTTTTGATTAGCCCCAATTTTTTACCGGTGACAACCACCGTGAACATGTTCATCCATTCGGACAACTAGTCCATGTTATAGAATAATGTCAGTGGAATACGCAGTTTCAGAGCGAATCTCGCCGTTTCTTCTTATTTTTGGTAACACTTGGAGGCCAACGCATTGTTTAATGTGAAAAACTCGGAGACGAAAATCATCGTGAACACTGCCCTTGAAGGCAGTGTTCACGATAATTTTCGATTTCGAGATTAATCGCTAATTCGATTGTTTGGCCTCCGGCTAGAACTGAAATCACGAAGAAACCGAGAAAAACGCACGAGAGGGGCACGAAATCCTTTACTCTCTTCACGCTTCTTTACTCTCAGTGGAACTGTATGTTGTGACAACGAAATCGTTCGTGGACCTATCTTTTGCGATTCTCCATTTTTTCGCTCCGTTCTTTCCTTAGGACCCTATCTAATACTGTTTTGTCTAAAAGATTCCTCCATTTTTAATAAGCCCCATTTTTTACCAGAGACAACCACCGTGGGCATGTTCATCCGGTCGGACAACTAGTCCAGGCCAGAGAATAACGTCACTGAAATAAGACGTTTTAGGGCGTTTCAAGCCGTTTCCTCGTAATTTCGGTAACACTTGGTGACCAGCGAATTGCTTTTGAGTGCAAAACTCGGGAAAGAAAATCATCGTGAACACTTCCTTTGAAGGCATCGTCAACGCCGAAAACCATATATTATTCTATCAAGTACTTGTATAGCTTGGCCTCTGTAGGGAACGAAAATGTCGAAAGAGCCGCTGAGAAGCCTTGTTTCCTAAAGAAAAACCAGTTTGAATACACTACCAAACTAGATTTGAATTTCGCGCAAAAATCGTTTTTGAAGTTTTCCTCCGTTCAGAGGCCTCGTCACTGTTAGTTTTGAAGTTTCCCTGCATAAGGAGCTTGTGCCAGAAATGTTTTCCATGTTGTTTGACGGTCTGGCCTGAAGTGCTGAATGTGAAAAAATGCTAGATGGTCGACCCAGAAGTGCTAGATGATCGACCCCAGAGCAGTTTTCAGGTGGCCATAACTTTAAAGATGCGCATTTTCAAGACCTCAAGTTTCGTGGGTGATGTCACCTAGCCCGAATGGCTTGATTGTACACAAAAAATTGGGAATGATTTTAAGCGCGCACGACGCCGTTAAAGGCAGTGTCTAGGATAAAACAAGTATTTCAGTTTTCGCTAGGAATGGGTAAAGGATGGGCACACTGTAACATCAACGTTGAGAAATCGCATGCATGGAGCCAGGAAGAGCCCCAATTAGAGCCCGGAGTTGCAACTCCCAGCGCAAGACAAACCCCAAAAGCGAAATGCCCGCTCTCCAACGTGAACAAATGAAAACTCGAGATTGTGATAACAGCAGATAATCATATCAAGAAAGTACTGTTGAGGGAGCCAAAACACTTCATTGCATTGCTTGGTCCTTCGCAGCGGTCAATTCATCTACGCTCAAAGTCAATGTAAACATGAAAAGGCCTATTTAGCCTAAAAACGCCGCTTTCGCTTACTTTTAAAGCATGCCTTGCTGTATAGGGCACCAGACCTTCCGCGAACAGTGGAAATATCGGAAGTGAAATCTGTCGTGAACAGTGTCTTTGAAAGCAGCATTCGCGATAAAAACGGTTTTTGAGCTCTCTTCATGAGAATGTAGATTTTGTTACAACAAAAGTGAAAATAAGTGAAAAAAGTGATATCTTGCTGGCGAAACGCACAAAAACAAGGTAGAAAGGCTAACTACAGGTACGCGCACGCCCCGGCCCCCCGCCCCAATCACAAGATTTTTATAAATGCTTTTTTATCTGTAGTTTATCCTGCTCTTAAAGGCAGTGATCACGATGAAAAAAGTGTTTGAAATTCCACTAGGAATGGGTAGTGGAGGGACACTCTGTAACGTTAACGTCGAAAGAACGCATGAGAAAGAGCCACGAAGAGCCTTAAAAGAGTCTGCAGGTGCCCCTTTGAGCGCAAGGCAAACCCCAAAAACGCAACGCCCGCCCTCCGATGTGGACGAATGAAAGCTTGAAATCGTGAGATGAGCGATGGTTTCCGATTATTGGCCCCGTTCTTCTCTTCATTCTCGACTTCTCTCTTTACTCAGGTCAGCTCGCATACATCGGCTGCAAAAGACGGAAGTTACAAGCGTTGGTCAACTCGTCCACAATGCTTCTTTAGCTCAATTTTCGAGGGACCATGACTCCGTTCCCAGAAGATCGTATAAGATTTCAGAGACATCGTTGGAATCAGCATGGGACCGATTTAAAAGGCTGGAAAACAGAAAAACGGTTTTTATCGTGGACACTGCCTTTGAGGTAGTATTTTCTAGCAGTGTCTAGAAATTGCTTTTGAAGCAAAATAAAATATGGTAAAATAGGCAATTGTAGAAACTTCGTTGATTGGGGGCGGGTGAACACCAAGCAGTAACTTGTTCTTGAGCGTTTTTTCTCAAACTTTTCACTTATTTTAACTTTTGTGATGGTCACGGGGCCGTATGCAAGAACGCGCCGGTTGGGGCAGGGGCAGTGCATCCGGCGCCTTTGAAGATCGCCGTTGCTCACAAGACAGGACACGTCTATCGTGGTCGGTCACAAGTCAGGACATGTATGTCGTGCCCCATAGCTGCGCCCTAGCCGCTCCAGGTAGGAGAGTGAATCGGCTGGGGGCAGCGAGAAAGACTGTTGGGGCACCACATACGTGTCCTGACTTGTGACCAACCACGATAGTCGTGTCCTGTCTTGTGAGCAACGGCGATCTTCAAAGGCGACGACTGCACTGCCCCTGCCCCAACTGGCGCGTTTTTCATGACGATAGTACAAAAATAGTTTTTATGGCGAACTGTAGCACACTCCATTTTATGCATACCGGAATAAAGTTTTTGCTCAAATCTCGTCTGTCGACGTCGGCACCTCTAGAAACCGCCATGGTTAAGTTTTGGACGAATCTAATTTGTTGACCTACTATGGTATGAGTACCGTAACCAAACATTATCCCAAAAAAACTGAGAACTGACATTATTTCCGTGTGGAGGTTCTCAGGTAACCCTCTGGATGAAGTTTGAGCAAAAATCTCTTCGACTCTGGAGTCCGAATAGTGGAACAGTGCCCAAAATTGTTGTGAAAGATACGTTAAATCACCATTAAACGAATGTAGCCTAGAACACTCTACTGTTTCAAAATTTAGGAAAGGAAGGAGTTTTGACGGGTAATTCAGGTGTATTTCACAATAAAGCTTCAAACAGACCATTTCAGATTTGTAAACGCAGCTTTAGAAGTAGAAGAAGTTCGTATCGCCTGCGCCAATCATTCGAAAAGCCTCAACGTTGTTAATGGAAAATCATTCGATGGTGCTTCAAGAATTTCATTTTTACCGCGTAGCCGCGTCTCTGCTTACTGTTTGCGGGGATAGTTTGAAGGTGCCAAAGTATTGAATTGTTGGACAGCTATTGCGGTAATTTCAACACCAGAGAGTGCGCGTGACCACACTGCGCACACACGGCTGTTTTGTCCGTGGGACCGCGTGGGGGCGATTTTTTGTCGTATTGAAAGAACAGATTCATTACCTGGAACACCCGTGCTAAAAAGTACTCGTATTACTGGTGCGTAGACATGACGGACCTTACAATGATTTTGTAAGGGTTCATTCCTCACAAAATGCCGATTTATACACACTGAATTGACTGATCGCGGAGCACGCGGTCGCCTGCGCAGGTTCGCCGTGGGGCGCTCGATCTCTCAAGTGTTAAAACGAGAGCGTTAAATTATATACATCAGGTCGACCAACTGAAATCTTAACCCCTACATACTGCTATAGGAGAACACGTGGGTGAGAATAGATGTTATTCTTTTTTCACCTAGTCTAATTTGAAAGGGGTGAGGGATAAGAGCGGGAAGGGACCGACCCGAAACCAATCTGCGATCGGACCCTGTGAGTTTCTGAAATGGTCGCATGTATGTCGTCTTCTAACAGTGGTTTAGCAGCAGAAACGCGTCTCCGCCTATCTCTATCTCAAATTCAAATGTTAGTGCAATTTCCGGAGTAGATAACAGCCTAACCGTTCTCGTGATGACGTCTGTGAAGATAAAGATAGCACGTGGCGCAAATCGCCTAATTCAATTTGTTTTTCTCAGATAATGACTGCTACCCGCGCCTGCCTGACATTCGTTGGAGTTTTGTAGAAGCCGGTAGCAGGGAATACTAAGTTCATCGCAGCTGTAGATATTTGTGCTAACTCAAGAATGAAGACCTCCCAAAGCGTCTGAGAACCATTTGTGATTCCGTGTGGCCAAAACCGGTATGGCTCAGCACAGTTGCGTGCTTGAAGCGAGTACTGTGCCAAAGGGTAGCTAGATGCCTCACACAAGAACGAGAGATGCGAACTGTTTCAGAGGAATTGTAGAACGGCGATCCCAGATTCGATCGACCGCATTGCCGCTTTTAAATTAAAATTATACTTGGCTTCGCCCTGTGAGGCATACTCTTCCATTATACGCTCCCTGCAGTTTTGAGGGCACTGCCCAATCTCAGGGGTAATTTTTGATATTATACACCTTGACGCCTTAAATGCAGTGGTCACGATGAAAAACGTTATCGAAAAAACTACAAAAATCAGCTCGGATCAAAAACAGCTCAAAAACTATGAAGGTAGCGCGGTGAAAAACGGGCTAGAATTAGAGTTATTAAGACCCTAAACTTCCAGTTCGTGCACACGTGCACAGAAAGATCACAGTCTCATGCCAAGCAGTCGAAAATCATCGACACTCAGAGGAAGAAATAAATGCAAATTTACCTAATAAAACAATTGAACAATGAAAGCAAGCACTTTAGTCAATGTTTTTGACTAGATGTGTACATAAATCCGGAAGTTCATTGATTGAAATTCAATTTGAAGCCAGCTGGTGTTCTTGATACTAGAGAGCATCGATGCCGATGATGTGGGGTGGACTCGTCCACCATCAAGTGGCAAGAAAGTTCAAGCTTCGAATTTGGCCTAGAACAGCGTTTTTTTTTCTCATAGGTTCTACTACTCTATACCCAGAAAAGGGTTTAGAGAGGAAAAGAAGACGAGCATATTGGAGCGCGACCACTGCCTTTAAATAGCAAGAATGCCAAGCGCCAAATCTCAATTCGCTGAAAAATAAAAAATAAGAAGTGATTGCGATGCATGAATCAAGATCTAAATGTTCTTTAATGGATTACACTACATATGT
This sequence comes from Aplectana chamaeleonis, assembly GCA_029168955.1. NCBI lineage: Eukaryota > Metazoa > Nematoda > Chromadorea > Rhabditida > Cosmocercidae > Aplectana > Aplectana chamaeleonis. Next base: position 264,745 of record JAPDOI010000773.1, read on the forward strand.
AGCACAATTTTTTCCTGGCTTCTAAGTGTTATCTTTCAATTGCTATGTCTGAAGTATGTTAAAAATGACTTCATCAAGCACAAGCTTTGCTTACACGACAATAGCACGAAGAAAACTGTTCTTCAGTGAAAATAGGAAGATTTTCTTTCATTTTCGGCATTATGATCGGGTAAAAACGAAAAATGCACAAGGAGTAGACAAACGCAGTCGGGAACCACTCAACAAGGTTCAAAAATGTGTAGATTTTCTAGATTCACGATTGTACTGTGAATCACTCTTCTGAGGTTTCATCCAAATGTAGTCCGCCAACATGGTTTGTCCGAGGCTAAGGTCAGGGCTGGTATATTCTTCGGACCACAGATCAAGAGAATCATGAAACGTGAGGATTTCGCAAAGCTGTTGAACAGCACGGAGAGGGCGGCTTGGAGAAGTTTTGTTGTAGTTGTTCACGGCTTTGTAGGCGATCACGAAGTTGAAAACTATGTGGAGTTGGTGCAGAATCTGATGAAGAATTACGCCAAAGTGAGATGCAGAATGTCTCTGAAAGTCCATATCCTTGATTCGCATCTCGAAAAATTCACGGATAACATGGACGCTTACTCCGAGGAGCAAGGCGAGTCCTCTCATCAAGATATATTGGACTTTGAACGTCGTTACTAGAGACATTATAACGAGAACATGATGGAGGACTACATAGACATTCGTGGGGAAGTTTCCGAGAACGACAGCTGAACTTACCTCGAAACAACTGGGGAACTTCCCCCGAATCGAGGGAGGCGTAGGGGACCTCCAGCTAGCAGGCCTTCCCTTGTTCTCCCGATCGCCAGTCTTCCCCAAGCTGTGGCAACCCAACACCCATTGGTCATTGATTTATCAAAAGGCAGCTTTCCGAAACTCGCTGTTTCCAACAGTTTCCCGTTCTTTGAAAGCAGGAATAGGGCCAAAAATATTCACTTTTGACGAAAGGTTATAGAAAAGCTTGTTATCTCCACTAATAATCTGGACAGAGATATCTTGCACCCTCCTTGAGTGGAAGGTCTACTCCCTTCTCTTTCGAAGTGCGAGACCACCCCGAGACTGGGCAGTTTGCATCATCGTATACACTGCGGCTTTGTTTTCTCGTTAATCACGCCCGCGGGGAGGCCAAGGGAACAACCGTGAAGCGAACTTCCCTTGTTCTCCCCCCCCCCCCAAGTCGACTATTTCGAACGCCTTATCGTTGTGTATAATTCGAGGGGAGAAGTGCGAGACGTCCCCCTCCGGGGTCTCCCCTCGACCGAGTCTCGCTCCTCTCCCCTCGCCCGAGTGATAACGATCAAATCAGGTCTATTGTCCTCGGGAACTTCCCACAAATATCCGAGTACACTTAGTCGCAACGAGTGATTGACAGTGCAATCGTGAATCTAGAACACCTACATACACATTTCTGAGCCTTATTGAGTGCTCTCCGAGTGAGTTTGTCCATTCTTCGTGCATCTTTTGTTTTTACCTGATCATAATCCCGAAAATGAATAAAAATCTTTTTATTTTCGTAAGAAAAACCAGTTTGCTTCGTGCTGTTGTCGTGTAAGCAAAGTTTGTGCTTAACGAAGTCATTTTTTTTACATACTTTAGACATAAACAATTGAAATGTAACACTTAGAAGACAGGAACAAAACTTTTTTTCACATAAACACGCGATTTTCCGAATTTCATTGTCCTGGTTACAGAAGCAAAGTTATTCTGGAATAACAGCAATTTCTTTTCTGTTCTAGACTAATCGGTTTAGGAAAACAAAAATTTACTACATAGTGTAATCAGCGAACATAGCGAATGAATACAGCTGCAGTCATCTGTTTTTGGAGGGCGAACACTGGTCCAAAAACGCTCAGCACGCACGCCGACCGCATGAACGGCCATTCGCATCGGCGCAGGCCTTACTTTTCGTAAATTAATTTGCGGATTTTTCGTATCGGGGACTGGCAGCCTTTTTTTCTTGTAGTGTTTGTAATTTTATTAGGAATACAGGAGCACCCTCTGGAACATTCTCGCTATTATCTTGCATGATGACTCGGAGAAAAAACAATGAAGAATTCGTGATTAGCCCGTCAGAACGTCAAATTTCAATCTTTTTCTTCTATTTCCATATCACGACAGCTACATAACATTTAAGTGAAGAAACTCTGAAGTAGAAACTCTGACGACTCAGTAGATAAGTAGCTTCAGAATTATTTCGAATGAATCAATAAACTAAAGCATGTTTCCCACAACTTTCTAGATGTGGACAATGGAGAGGGCGACTATCTTTTCGTAGACGAGGGCAGTTCCCGGGAGTAGGGATGAGGGTCGCCATATGTCATACAGTTAATCTACGCAATCGCGTTTAGTCCGCGAAGTGCAGGCTGATTGCGAAAGCGTGTTGCGGCGCGGTTTCGAGGATCCTCAGACAGGAATGTCGGATCACCCGGGCGGTTTTTGCCTTTTTTGCTGTTGCAATCAACGTGTACTTTGCGGACAGCGCGATTGCGTAGATGAACTGTACAGTCGCTCGGCACGGATCACACTGTTATGTACTATGTGGTACTCATTGTGCGCTGGCGCCAACTCGGTGCACGTGTGTATGCTATAACAAAATTGTATGTGAGGGTATACGCACCGAGTTTACACCAACACACAATCAGGCACGCAAAGCATCAATGAGATCCGGGCCGACTGTAGGTCCACGAGGTTGTGATATACAGCAAATAGGCCACACAAAACACCCACGCTAAAAAAAGCTCGCTAAAAGTTCTCGTGGCATTAAACTTCGTTTGTTTGCGTGTCTTATGTGTAGTCCACGAACGTTGGAAGTCTGCACGTCTGTAGTGGCTTGGCACCTTAGACTCCTTAGGTTGATTAATTCTTCCTTCCTTTCTACTGTCGGAAACTAAAAACTCTAAATATAAGAATCTTCCAATTTGCAAGTTTGAATCCAGGACCCCTCAAAATAAAGAGTTATCATTTATGATTTGCCTGAAATTGTCGTGGCGCGTCTGTTCCTCGTGTTAGATGGTTGACCGGGGTGAACGGCTTTTCAGACCGCAGAGCAGTTTCCGCGGGGCTATTGAATTTTAAGCGCGTACCATTGGGGTCTCAAGCTTCGCCAACGAATTCCGTTTGAATCAACCTTTGGCTAGAGAAGGAAAAACCGATTGCCGTTTTTTGCATTTGAAGCTGCTTAAAGGCAGCATACACGCTCGCAACTATACGTGATCGAGATTAACAGCGCCAGATAGATTTTAGGTCCGCACGGCCTCGTACTATGTCGTCACCAACTTGCGACGTATGGAGCGCTGAAAACCGTCCAGTATGACAATATTTGACAATGTTTGAGCTAATCTTGCTCTTCCACGCCCCAGCTATTTTCACACCCCTTCGGAGTAACAGAATGAAAGTCGATACTTGTGAAAAACGTGTGTGATAATTGAGAGTGATAGCACTATCAAATGGGAGTGCGCGAGAGAAATAGCTTAGTTTATTTTCTCTGAGTATAAATATGTCTGCATAATTTCCTATTGACTTCCGTCCACTTTCCGAGAATGCCTGCCCTTACTTGGCTGACCTTCTTGAAATGGGAGGATTTTATCCAGTGCACAAAGCATGTTATATTGAAGGTAAATCTGAGTTTTTTTCATCTACTGCACTCCCTTTTTATAGTGCTATCATTTTTAAGTTATCCAAGTATGTTTTTCGCCAGAGTATGGATTGTTCTCATTCTGTTACTCGAAGGGGTGTGAAAATACGTGGGCGTGGAAGGCGCAAGATTGCTCAAACATTATCAAATATTGTCATCCTGAACAGTTTTCAGGGCTTCAAACGTCGTTGACGACATAGTACGGGCCGTGCGGACCTATCTATGCTGTTATCTCGACTATGCTTGCGAGCGTGTATGCTGCCTTTAACAGGTTTTTAGTGAATAGCTGCTTAAAGGCAGCATACACGCTCGTAAACGTGGTTGGGATAACAATGTGAATCGAACCGTATGGCTTACAACATAATGCCTACGCATTTTGAAGTGTCAAAAATGACCCACAATGTCGCTACATGAGTTAGAAGTTGGCCACGCCCTGTATTTCCACGCCCCCTGTATTTGCCCTTTTCCTCCAACGCAGGGTTGCTGGGCCATCTTCGCCGTCAGTGACGTGTGTGGTTCACTTGTTAGGCAATCTACCAACAGTACCGACGGTGAATATGGCCCAGCAACCTTGCGCTGCAGGAAAAGGGCAAATACAGTGGGCGTGAAAATACAGGACGGGGCCAGCTTCAAACTCATGTAGCGGCATTGTGGGTCGTTTTTGACACTTCAAATTGCGTAGGCGTTGTAATCTGGGCCATACCATTCTATTTCCATAGTTATCTCGATCATGTTTACGAGCGTGTATGCTGCCTTTAACCCAGCTCAACAGGGAGTGAACGGCGAAGCTTCTGGAAAAAGACCAGAAATTTCGTGGAAAGCACACTGATTTTCAGCTATCAACAGAAGGCTGCTTATGAGATGGCATCGTGTCTACCACGACTGACTAGGGAATCACAAGTGGTCAAGAACGCCGTTTCCAACGAGATCCATAGCAGTTGATGTGATGTTAGCGAAATTTTCGAACCAAGGTTCGTACCATACCCGCGCTATGTTCTGTAAAAACGGAGTGCATCTGACAAACTTGGCAAAAAACCGTCCGATGCATGTAAGTTTTTTGAATGAAGACTTTTTCAAATTCTGAAAACGCTATTATATTCACAGATCAAATTGCTACCTAATTATGTGACTTGTGGACCAAAGTTCCCTAGAATCGCTTTGGCTTTGAAGAAAATAGTTTTTGCAATCGCTTTAAAAAACGTCGCGCGCGGCGAAACTTTGAGCAGTATTTGAACAAGTGATGGAAGAGCAATCTGTATGCTTTTTTCATAACTTAGGTGCAGGTGACAGAAGCTCAAGTTTGTGTTGGTTTAATTTTCGTAATCCTTCAATAAACAGCTTTAGAACCACCTGAAAAGTCGAGTTCCCTTGCGAAAACCCTGCACTCCCAAATGAAGGATTTCGAAAATTCAACCAACTTAAACCTCGAGATTCTCTCACCTGCACCTAATTTATGAGGAAAGCATGCAGATTGCTCTTTTTTATTACTTGTACAAATACTGCTGAACGTTTTGCCGCTCTTCGCCGCGCGCGACGATTGCCAAGACTATTTCCTTCAAAAGCAAGGCGATTTCAAGGAACTTCGGCACCAGGGAAGAGAGCAGTTACGCATTTCGCGTTTCGAGTTCCGAGACCCGCAAAAACCTCTGCGGAATGCGAAAATATCGGGTCATCTAGGAGGAAGAAAACATTAGATGATTTCAGAATTTTTCCGCGTTTCGCGTTCCGAAAACCGCATTTCCGCGCCTTTTCAGACGTTTCGAACCCGATTTCCGAAACCCGAGAAAAAAGTTTCGTTCCGAAACCCGAAAACCTATTTCCGAAGTTTGATATTTTTGTCCCGCTCATCCCGGTTCGGTACACAAGTTATATAATTAAGCAGCAATTTGATCTGTGAATATGATAGCGTTTTCGGAATCAAAAAAAGTCTTCCTTCAAAAAAGTTAAGTGCATCGGACGCTTTTTTGCCGAGTTTGGCAAATGCTCCCCGTTTTTAACACAAAACTTTGCGCGCCTAGCGCGGATATTGTAGCTGTTGAAGACTTCTCTGAACAAAGTTATGGTGGAAAGGCACACCCATCAGAGAATTTTCATGACGGTAATTTCTGATTTGGCTCTGATCTTGTTCTTGGAGATTATTCAGGGTCCTGAACACGAAGCTGAGGCCTAGTTGTCGAATTTTCACAAGCCTCGGCAGGTTCGGCCCGAAGCCTTCAATCAGGGCAAAGTTCCGGGGCAAAGTGGGACCTTTTATGATTTTCAAACAACTGCGACGGATCTGCTTTGCAATTTCCTTGTAGAAGTCATCTGGAGAGCTCAACACAAATCTGAGGTCCTTTTTTATTGAAACATACCCTGATTTTATCAATGGAATACCGAAGAACTTCCTACGGAAGGGCGTACATAGCAGCAAGTGTAATAAAACGCATGTTTGAGACGTCGAGACTAGAAATCCTCGTAGTAATCGCACTCCCTTCACCTTCTGACTCCGACACAGCAGCCAACAACTTGCATCACCAGAAGCAATCGCAGTAAGCTGCTCATTCTTCCTGGAAACCATAGCCTTGTGGATACCGAGTGTGAATGCTTGATATCCGATACATGAGGGTAGGTTACGGCGGACGTACGGTAGTCTGGCCAAAGTGCCAGATTTGGTTCAAAAACGCTCTTTGGAGGTTCTTTTGGGTGGTGAACACTAGTTTGAGGTATATTTATCGATTTTCAAAATTCTGGGGTACAAATTTGTGTCCAGGGCCCATAACCCCCATAAAGAAGTTTCAAGCTGAATCTGAGACAATTTTTCTAAACACTCGAAATTGCCTGATGGATACTTTCACCTTCCAGCCCAGTTGAAGAAACTCGCCATGACTCGGCTCAAAGAACTCTTCATCGGCTACAAACATAGATCAGAAAACTATGTGGGAAGTGCATTAGCTGGTATCAAAATTTCTGAAAACTGCGTTTTGTTTCAAACTTGCTCCCCTAGTGAGACTGCCTGAGGAAGGCGCTCCAATGTTGAGAGCAGGTTCACATTTGGTCCGTCTTCTTAGCTTTTCTGTCATAAATGGCGTAGGCTACATATGTACTTCAAAGACGTCATTGGAATTGTGGGGAGAAAGCTTAGAAAACAGATAAAACGCTGTGCTATCCACAAAAACAGATCTGAGGAATTGTAAAAAGCGAGACCGCGTCTAATATATGAGAAAGGTTTGGGCTTTATTCAGAATATGTAAGCTCTAAGGCGATAATAGACGTGTGATCAAAGAATCGAATGTGATAACAATTTTCGAAAAACCATGTTTGCCAATCAAATTTTCACAATGAGCTTCTAAAGTCACAGCTTCTTGCAGAGGCGAGCAGAGATCGCTTAAGAAACACGAAAAAGGAGGTTTCTGAGGCAATTGTGAAGATTGATGTCTCGAGGCGGCTTTCAAATAAAAAAGTCTGTGCTCGCTCGGAGCTTGATTGTGAAAAAACTCAAAATTTATATCAAAATTCATGCGAATTAGTCAGGAATACATAATTAAGCCGTAGTTGTTGTTTGTTATTTACCTACCTATTTACATAGTCAGAAGAGCGTTATTTGTGGGTGATGCTTCAATTATCAACTCCTCCCATCCAAGATGTGAGCGCACTTCTTCATTTCATAGCGAGTGATGCTAGTTGAATGAGAAAAATTTGAGATAAGAGCTTCGCCTACTTCTTCCAAGTGAAGAAGTGGCTCTGTCACCGGTTAAAGGCAGGGCTCTCGATAAAATCTTTTGTTGTGCTGTCCCCATGGAATAGTAGATCTGGCCATCACAAAAAAGAAAATAGGTCAGGAATTGGAGAAAAAACGCTCGGGAACAGATTATGGCTTGGCGTCTTCCCGCCCCCAATTACCGAGATTTGTGTAAAAGCCTGTTTTGTCAACTTTTAGTTTGCTTCTAACGTAATTTCTGAGCATTCCTGAAGACCGCTGACCACTTTAGCAGCAAAATATAATAGAAGGCGTATAAGCAAGCATTCATGAAAATCTCGTTAATTAGGGGGCCGGCCGACACCGGTAATTAGCCGTTACACTTTGTTTTTGAGCGTTTTTTCCGCGAATTTCAGGGTTTTTTCACTTATTTTTACTTTTGTAATGGCCGAATCTACATTCTCACGGAGAGAGCTCAAAAGTCGTTCTTAACGCGAACCCTGCCTTTAAAGGAAATGTACGATCAGCGCTGGATTTGTCTAAAAGTACATTATAGTGAGCTCAGCAAGATGCCCTTGCTACTAAAAGTAACAACTGTGGGTACCAGGGACGTGCATTTACCGTTCGCCATTTATTTGACTTTCCGGATTTACCCGTATTTTTCTGTAAATTTTGATCTACCTTTTCGCCGACCTGACTTGGAATTTACCGAAATTTTACCGATAATAGTCGTGCAAATTTTTTCGCTCGTTCGTTGACAGCTATGGCTAGGTCCGTGGCTTGCTTCCTCAAGAAAAAACATATTTAAATTCAAACCGCGGCCGGCGCGGCGGTTTAAATCTCAGCGGCGGCTAGCTGGTGATTATCAGCCAGCCGCTTGTGAGATTCGAACCGCCACGCCAGCCGCGGTTTGGATTTAAATGTTTTTTTCTTGAGGAACCAAGCCACGGACCTAACTATATGTACCTATCTTCCTGCTCCATAATACATACTTTAACCTGTAGTATACGCGTTGAAGCTCCCTCGCGCCCCTGTAGAAAACCTCAATAGCGGTATTGACATCCATATTTTTCCGTTATGGAACTTCTCACCCTGTTTTTTTTTTTTATTTCAAACTTTTTCTTCGAAAACTCTCCCAGCACAACGTTGAACATTGTGAAATTTCGGAGCTGTTCGGTACTCGAAGGAAATTCGTGCAATGGAAATCACATTTTCAGTCGAACAATCGGACCCACATACTGCACGGCTCTTGGCAGGTTGTGGAGCACTACAATGAAAAACGCGCCCCTATGAAGTTGAGCGCTTGAGAACGGTTCTGGGGCCGAAAACTTCTGAGTTTTGGGATACTAGGTCTGAAACTCTGATTCATCGAGCCACGCATCAATCCTCTGATCGCCATAACTTCATGAGCTACAATTTGAAGGCATCGTACAACCTAAAAAGCATCAGCATTTCGTTCCGTTTAGTCCCTTGCTTCGGTCTGTCCGAGATTTTAGTAGTTTGGCGGGTCAAAAACATAGCGTTGAAAATATGCAGGAAGCCGGACGCATGGTTTTCCGTCGAGAGAAGCCGGCCCTTCCTCAGGCATCTACCAGATTGTTCAAAAAATTTTGTCGTTCGATAAGAGAGGGTGTTGCTACTAGCCCAAATTTTTTTTTGTTTTGTTGATACTCTCTTCATATGGACATATGCGTAGTTTGATTTGAATCTGTCCATTCGTTCTTTGTTTACAAGCCATTCAGTGCGGCCGTGTCACAGCAATGGAAAAAATTGAATATCGTTGAGTGATAAAATTCTTATTTTTGAAAGGTGTGGCACCAACATAAATTCACGAACGAATGCTAAAAGTGTATAATGATTGTTCACCTACAATTAGAACAGTAGAAAGATGGGTTGCTGAATTCAAACTTGGTCTTACAAGCCTTGAAGACGATCCACGTGAAGGACGTCCAAAAAGCGCATCAACACCAGAAATCATAGCCAAAATATAGTAGGATATGGGTTTGGAAAATTGCCGATTGACAGAGAGAGATTTAGTAAAGGCTCTACACATTTCATTAGGCAGTGTGAGCCATATTTTAAGTGAAATTCTGGGTTTTAGAAAGATGTGTGCACAATGAGTGCCGCATTCGCTAACAATTTAACAAAAACGCATTCGAATGCGACTCTCTCAGCAACAATTGGAGCGTTCTAAAAAGGATAAAGTGGATTTTGTGCGTCGATTGATCACTATGGGTGAGACTTGGATTTTTTTTTGGATTTCAAAAAACACTTTTTCAGTTTTTTTTAGTGTATCGATGTTCAGGGAGATTATACTGAATAATGAAGTGTATTTTGGACCATGAAATTGTATTTTTCTTATCGAACGACAAAACTTATTGAACGACCTGGTATCACCATTTACTCCTCGCCGTCCTATGCCGAAAGGAATTCCTTGCGACCTGGGGCTGCTGTTCGAAAAATCCATTGGCGCATGTTCAAACGCAACTGCCACTTTGGAACTTGGTTTTCCTCCCGGTCTACGGTTTTCGAAGGGTCTTTTCGCCATTTTCATTTATTAGAGGGGCACACTCACCGGAAATTAATGAAGAACATTTTTGTGGTTTTCTACTCCTACGATGTCCTTACTGTATCTATCCTGTAAGAATGATGGCTGCCAGACCATGTTTCTTGGTTGGACAGATATCCAAAAGAGGTTTTTTTTGCGTCATCCAAACACTCTAATATTCTTTTTTTCGCATGAACCTCGCCCAGAGTCATTTAGGGAGGGGGTGGGGGCAGGGGGAAGAGCGCTCATTACGGATATGACGTTTGTTTTAATTTTTTGGACGATCACGGTACCTGCAATCGTCCAGGGTGGTATTCAAGGGCGCTCAACACAGGGATGAGATCCATTCCTGTTTTTTTTTTACTTCCTGTTCGGCAAACGCGGATATGATACTGCAATCAACAGTCACGAGCCCATAACTTTTTTTGAGATGTAGACTCGGGCAAACTTACAGTTATTACATCTTCTGACAAGGCCATTTTCGACGAGTACTTCATTGGCTTAACTCACAGAACGCTGAACTGGTTACTCTTCTCAGTTGGTCCCTTCGGGCTTTTCTCTGAATAGGTGCTGTGCAGTATCGTGAGATCGTCTTTCACAGTCCGGGCACTCTTCAGGCTTATTGTTATCAAATCAATGCATATACATAGGGCGACCTTATACAAAGTTGGCTGATATAGTTGAGCCATTCGAATAGATTCGAATCGATATCCTTATACTTAGAGCAGTTATGTCCCGATGTTTGTGTGTATGTATGTGTGTGTGTGTGTGTGTGTGTGTGTGTGTGTGTGTGTGTGTGTGTGTGTGTGTGTGTGTGTGTGTGCGCGCGTGTGTGTGTGTGTGTGTGTGTGTGTGTGTGTGTGTGTGTGTGTGTGTGTGTGTGTGTGTGTGTGTGTGTGTGTGTGTGTGTGTGTGTGTGTGTGTGTGTGTGTGTGTGTGTGTGTGTGTGTGTGTGTGTGTGTGTGTGTGTGTGTGTGTGTGTGTGTGTGTGTGTGTGTGTGTGTGTGTGTGTGTGTGTGTGTGTGTGTGTGTGTGTGTGTGTGTGTGTGTGTGTGTGTGTTTCCCATGGATCTCTCAGGAATGGCGGATCAAAACTGGGGTGAAATGGTACCAACATTTAGGGATGTAGGATATGCATCGATTACCAAAAAACAGCCTGAATCACGTCTTGCTCGCCTCGGGGCAACCGAGTTTGTCCGTGGGGCGCACTTCTGACCGTGGGTCACGAAAACTTCTATGAGTAGTCTAGCGCTAGAAAGGCTAAGCACTAATCAAGGCGAGAGGCATTAAAAGTGGTGGATGGAACGCCGTTCAAAACCGCCAGGGTTTGAGGAGTGTGCAGGACGTTATCGATAGTGTGCAGGATCTCAGTGGGAGTGTGCAGGACGTAATAGAAAGTGTGCAGGACCCCAGTGGGAGTGTGCAGGACGTCTTGGAAAGTGTGCGGGGCCCCAGTGGGAGCGAGCAGGACGTCATAGAAAGTGTGCAGGACTCTAGTGGGAGTGTGCAGCACGTCGTGAAATGTGTTCAGGGCCCAGATGGGAATGTGCAGGAGGTCATCAAAAGGAGAAGCGAGACAGCTCAGTTTTTTCCTTAAATCTTAGCCTTTGTGTGTAGCGAAGAAAACTGATGCAATCATGTATCTTGAAAAGCGTGCAGCGCGTTTTGAGAAGTACGCGAAACTCTGGAGACACTTCCTCGCTAGTCTGACGAAACAAGCAGCAGCTCCACTTCCGCATCTTCTCTGTTCGTCACACATTACAACCGCTCAGTCATTTTGATTTATTAATTTCCATAAATCAGTTTTATATATGTTGAAAGTCTGGGCTTAACAAAATCTGCTTCACAAAAACATAAACATCCACGGACATATTTCATTTATTGAGAACAAAGGCATGGTGTTTGTCTAAAAGGGAAACCACATCCAAAATGCGAGTGCTTTTATCTTAACATGACAGGGATGTTAAAGCGAGTATAACAGCTTGGGAACATTACAAACGGAAGGGTTCGTAAATGTGATGACGGTAGCCACCGACGATCTGGATTCTTATGTATTGCTTTTTAATCCCACATTTTCATACCCGACCCCCTGCTGCAAATGTGCGGCAGCCTGCTCTGCTCAGGAAAGACCATACGGACATCAACTTTCGGATAGACGGAAGGCAGTCAACACCGTTTTGTCAGAATGATCTGCCTCAGGAAGCTAGCGCAAGTGAAAATTTTCTTGAGCGAAAAGTTCGCTAGGTCTCGCTATATTCCAATAATTGACATTCGAATACGTATTCATTATCGGAATTTCTAAAATCGCTCTATTCGAATACTACTCAAAAATCGGACCTCAAAAAGGGGGGTATTCTAATCTATTCAGTAATCGGACCTCTTAAAAAAGGGAGTATTCGAATCTATTCAATAATCGAAGCCTACTATTCGAATGTTGATTTAAATAGTTATAATTTCGAATGGTTTCGAATAAATTTGTCCCGTCGCCGCTATTTATGGTGTAAGGTAGATGACAATGGTCACAGTGGGAGCTCAGCCGCTACAGAAGTCGCATCGTAGCCGATGTGGAGGTTTTCCGAGAGCGATTCACCGCCATCGTCCGATGGCGATGACGACGAGGACGTCAACGAAAGCTCAATGGAGTACAATACGGATGAATCAGAGACTCTATGAGTGCACTCAGGCTCTAATATTGATATATTGTTTTTTATTTATACTATATAATCTTCAAGAGGATGTGTACAAGATTTTCAAAGATGTATTTTTTGATAATTGACACAAGGTGTGTTTTTTGTATATGATACACGCACACACACACACACACACACGATCAGTGGCAGTAAGTTTCACTTCGAACTAGAGGATTAACTGACAGCTCACCTGGCCGGTTTTCAGTCTGTCGCATTGGGGTGGTGGCCATCGTGTATCAACACCCCTGAGGACAACTTGGGAAACACTGAGGAGGGAGAAACGAGAGCAGGAAGTTCCTAACGGACACCCAGCAACAGCCGGGGGCCGGAGGCTAGCCCGTGTTGCAGTCCAATCAGAAAAACTCGCTCCTCCCGTTTCTCCGCCGCCTCTTCTCTCATTGAAGGTGTCGTTGATACACGATGGCCACCACCCGTCGCATTGAAATTCTCCGAAAAATTATTCGAATATATTCGTATCGAATTGATTCGAATCTATTCAAAATTCGGACCTCGAAAAAAAGGGTCATTCGAATATATTCAAAAATCGGGGGTATTCGAATCTTTTCGAAATTCGATCTTTTCGTCCAGGGCACAACTATATCGGCTAATAAAATTATGACAGTCCTCATTGAATGACACTGAATGAATGCAGAGCACGCAAAGCCTAGACATTATACACTATGAGAACGACTACGAACCTCACGATTTGTAGTTGCCAGATTTACCTTCCATCAGCTAGGGTTGAATACTTCTAGTCACAAATGTAAAAACTCCGCGCAAGGGTTTGGTAGCGAAATACTGTGATGAGGGCTAGAACCGGTCATTTGGTAACTAAAAAAGGCATGTCGATACTCATTAACCCATTCACGACCGCGTGTCCCACCGGTGGGACACGCGTTGACTACCACTTTGAACCGCGTGTCCCACCGGTGGGACACTCTTTTCGAAAATCGATTTCTCCATCGCATGTAGGATTTGCTAAACCTATTAATGGTCAAGGTATTTACCTATTCTAGACTCGACTATGAACTTCGTGGTCCGCTGGCAGCTTCACCTTTTGCAAGGTTATGTCTTTGACCCTTCGAATGCAGGCGGGTCAAAACCTTTACTAACTTGAGTACGGATCTATTTTTTCAAGCAATGTAAGCAAAGCGAATTTCTTTTCTTTTTCAAATTACTCGAGAAACAATCCTTACTTCTGAGAGTGGTCAGATCGTATGGCACTATTCAATATCTATATCATAGAAATATGACTACTGATACGCGCGCCGTTCCCGCGTTGAAAATCGGCTTATCTCTATCCCATATTTTGTTCACAGAAGTTATTTCATGCAAAGATCACCAATGTAGAGATCATTTGGTCCTTTTTTCGGGAGTACTGCTTGGTTATGGTTGGTGTACTATCGTATAGCCAGCCCTAACTTCAGTGAAACCCACGTTGGGGAGGACGGATGATGACAAATGGGGTATCGCGCCAGAGCAGAAAACGAGTAAATCAAAAAACGGTAAGCATATGAATCATCATTTATAGTCAATATGTAATAATAGAATTATTTCTTCTACGTCTAATGTAAAAGAAACAGAAAGCCTCATAATTTTTTCACAAAAAGTCTAACCCTAGAAGGCGCCGAACTGGAGAGGTGAGGGGGTGGCCGAGAAAAAAATGGGCGAGTATCTAAAAAAAGTCATTTCCATCAGCATTCCCATTCAATAAAAAAATTGAGGAGTATTTTCTACGTCTAAATGCCAGAAGGAATGCAAAAAATGTTTGCTACAAGAAAAACTGTCGGAATGCGATAGGCCGCAAGCACGAAGGGGTAGCTAACGCAAAAATTAGTGCAAATCTGAAAAATATCATTTCTCTAAACATTTCCTGTCAACTGAAGGACAGAAGAATGTCTATTAGGGTCATCTACGGTAATTAATGCTTCAGAGCGCGCAGAATTCAACTAAACCAACATGATTTTTGGTGGAAGGTCTTGTATCTACACAGTCAAAATTTTAGGAGGCCATTTTTTCTGCGGGCGGAAAACGATTATGGAAGCTCTCAAACTTTGGCATCATGATTTTGACGTCAACAGTCATATCGTTGTTAACGAAAAAACCGAAAATCGATTCAGCCCTGGGTGGCGTGCCATTCGAGCAAAAGTGGCCCACCGGTGGAACACTCTATACGGTGACGCAATATTGAACGCGGTCCGAACGTGCAGCCACCCAAAATTAGGCGTGGTTGTGAATGGGTTAATATTTCGCTCCAATGTTGGAAGTGACCATCACTGTTGGATGTTCCGCCGTTGGCGGTTTAGGATTGATACTTTCGTTATTTTCTGCTCTTGCTGACTCGCATCCAGGGCCACGCACACGTCCCGGCAGGGCGATTTTGAATATGCACTCCCTTAGCTCGGCAATTTTCAGGCAACTTCTCATGAGCAGGAAATCGAAATCGGCTATTATTTCTATAGTTTGAGCAACACAGCTATGATCTTGACTTCCTCTGATTTTGATAAACCAGAGATAGTGTAAAAGCACTGAATAAAGAAAAAATTCCGAAAATGTCAACATAAAAGGTAGTGTAATTTGCTTCCAAACAATCTTATGAAGAAAATTTTTATGAAGACGATAGGTTGTGACAAAGATAAAACACTTTATTCATTAAGAATTCAGCAATTATAAACAACAACGGAGCTATACTTTTATTGCAGTAATCAATGCTTTCTATCGAATGCTTTTATGAACCTATGTACGAAGCTGAATCATCCAAGCTTGATCGTTCTGATGAAGAAAATTTTCAGGATTATTTTGTGTTGTGGAACCATTTAGGGATTGATGAGATGCGTAGCAGAGTGGAAAACCCGATTTTACCCAATAGAATGCCGCAATCCTTTAGAGACCCGGCCCGCCGTACGATCTGGCGTACTTAGCTACACAGCGTGCACACGGGAGTGGGATTTACACACAATATTAATAAAAAATGTATTTTATTACAGAACGGGGAAGAGAAAACGATTGAAACCGAAGGAAATGAAAGATGATGAAAATTGTCTATTCTGGATGTACCTATTTTAGAAATGTAACGTAAACAAATAGGTTGGAGCAGGGGTAAGTATTTAGCCGCACAAGTTTAGTTCAAACGAACCTAGTTGATCAAAAGTAGCATTACAACATGCGAGCAAAGGATATTGTGGGAAAGAGGGAGAACCCGACAAACAGTTTAGCTTCAACAAGATCAGTGCTTTCATGTGATTTAAGTGATCTTAGGGTTTCGTCCCGGTTTTAATTCGAAAACCGGGACAAAACCGGGACGAGTTTTTATGGTCCTTAACTCACATTGAACATCAAAGCGTCCGTTACTTAAGTGTTTGCCATGATTCTCCTCTTTCTCCCAATGCTCTTAGTTCTCATGGTTTATGCTGTTTGTAATCAACAAAGTTCATTTGAATGGAACCTTGTTAAGTCCGGAAACATCTACCCTGCTCCAATTTAGCTTATTTACATTAAATTTCTGAGATGGTTACATTGAAAGCAACCTATTTCTGCCTTCTTCCATTTACTTTACTTTCGATCCTTTTCTCCTCCCCGTTCTGTAATAAAACTTATTTTTAATGAATATCGTGCGCGCGTCCACTCCAGTGTGCGTTGTGTAGCTGCGGACAAACACCATATCGCACGGCGAGCCCACTCTCTAACTCGCCTTTCATGCTTTTGCGACAGCGGCAAATGCCGCACTTGGACCCACGGCAAAACCAGCATTTTGCGGCATTTGTCGCGAATCGCTAGGGCGGCGGCGGCGTTTGCCGCTATTTATCGTGCCGGGACCTTCAGTGGGCTGGGCGTTTTGCCAAACATCCCGGCTGTGGCGAAATCC